>BMAO01022580.1:0-188984 GCA_019973975.1 Trichonephila clavata
TAGGAACGTTCTCTCTTCCTTACGCTAGATTCACTCACATTCACGTAGATATTGTAGGTCCCTTGCCACCATCTGAAGGTCATAGTTATCTTCTTACGATAATCGACCGCTTCTCCAGATGGCCAGAAGCAATCCCCATTCCAGACATGCAAGCAAAAACTATTTGCCGTGCAATTTTTGACACTTGGATCTCTCGATTTGGTTGTCCATCTATAATCACCTCTGATCAAGGAACCCAGATGCGTTCATCAATGTATGCTGAATTCACTCGCATGCTGGGAACACAAAAGATCAAAACTACAACATATCATCCAATTTCAAATGGAATAGTGGAACGGTTCCATCGACATTTGAAATCAGCCATCAAAGCCCATGAGAATGACAGATGGTCCGAAATAGTCCCCATCATTCTTCTCGGCATTAGAACAGCAGTTAAAGAAGATCTGCAATCTTCTTGTGCTGAAATTGTTTATGGAACAAACCTACGTCTTCCTAGTGACATGATAGATATATCAAACATTCCTTTTTGTGATAATAATTTCATCACTAATCTTCGTAACAGAATGCAACTACTGAATCCTGTTGCAACATCTGCTCACTGCACTGATCGATTCTACATTCATCCTTCACTAAAATCATCATCTCATATCTTTTTGAGAATCGATCGTGCGCAACTACCTTTATGTCAACCGTATACTGGACCACATAAAGTTCTGTCCAGAACAGACAAAACTATCACCATTGACGTTAATGGTCATTAAACTAAAGTTTCTCTAGATCGCGTCAAACCCGCACATCTTTTCTCAGAAACAGTGTGTGAAACTCCACCTTCAGTGAGCAAAAGAGTAAAAGATGATAAAATATCTACTAACAAAAAACCAATATATACCACAAAATCAGGAAGGCATGTACATTTTCCAAAAAAACTAGCCACTTATGTTACATAATTTTTTTCTCCTTCTAGAAGAACTTTCAGTTGGAAATTTTTTTGTATTATATTTGTATATATCTTATTTACATGTTCTATCTTTTCTGTATATATATTATACTCAAATTGTTAATGTATTTCTACCAGTACGGATTCTCAAAAAGAAAAAAAAGGGGGGGGGAGAAAGAAATAATATTTATAAAATTTTAAAAACTAATGTCGTTCCCTTGGGCTGTTACCCTCAGTCACTGGGGGGATACTCTGTGGTAAACCCGACCATGGGTCCCGTACGGAATATGGCAACCCCTTAGAATAGTTTTGAGAATCTGGCCTGGCGGACGCAGAGCGATGTAAACACACGAAACCGATGTGTGGCGAGCACCGCAATAAATTAATATAGAATGAGAAATGTTGCCTCTTTTCACCATATTCTCAATGTCATTCTAAAATTCAACCCTGTAAAAAATGTAAGAAAAAATCTCATCACGAATCGATTTGTTTTCAAAGAACGCAAAGCGAAATGAATAGTGAATTGGCTCAAAATCAAACAGAAAATTTAGCTGTTGTATCTAGTATTTCGAATTTGGATCAAATGAAGGGTGGGTCGCAGTCCGTATTTCTTCAAACATGCGTAGTTGATTTACGATTCCAAAATACATGGATTGAAGCTAATTTATTATTTGATTCAGGAAGTATGAGGTCATTTATTTGTAAGAATTTAGCTGAAGGAAGGTATCCGAACATGTTGAAAATGACCAAATTCAGTCAAGACAGATATTTTTTGTTTTTTATTTTATTGAATAGAGCTATCTTTTGACTTTCCAAAATATTCTTTGTTTTGTTTCTACACTACCTAGAGGCCAAGTTACAATCAATTTTATAAATTTAGAAAAACCGGAAGTGGGGTTTTGATCCACCAGAAGTGGGCATTTAAATTGCTCAAAATATATCATGGTGAGCCTGATAACTCAAAATATTACGAATGTATTTCTATAAAAAAATTTGAACCTGATATTTATGTTATTTTCTAGAGAATGTACTAAAATATTTTTTATTGTATGAACACTTTTTATTAATTATTAATTAATTAAAAGCTTTTATTTAACTTACAATGTATGTATGTATGTATGTAATTTGTTCGGGTGGAATCTTGCAACTCAATTTTGAAGTTGATATCTTCATCCTATTGAGCTAAAATTTTGTATACACGTTTAGTTTGGGTGACAATGCATGTTTTGGCCATTTATATTCCGATATTGCAATTAATTAAAAAGATATTAATTAAAAACGTTAAACTAGTTTTGGGCGCCAACTTCGATATATCAGTATTGTTGTAATAAATGTTATTGTTACAACAATGACAAAAGTTGGCGTCGAAAATCGGTTTTCAGCCAAACTGGAATTTCATAACGTTGCGCTAATGACTGTATTAATTAACTTTGTCTAAAAAATAATTACATTTCTACAACGTAAAAATAATCTAATTTCTGCAACGTATGCAATTTGTTTAGAAATTTCTGTCTATTTTCTTCGATTTAAATTCAAAACAAAAAAAGTAGAGCTATTTTACAAGCTTTTATTTAACTTACAATGTATGTATGTATGTAATTTGTTCGGGTGGAATCTTGCAACTCAATTTTGAAGCTGATATCTTCACCACATTGAGCTAAAATTTTGTATACACGTTTAGTTTGGATGACAATGCATGTTTTAACCATTTATATTCCGATATTGCAATTAATTAAAAAGATATTAATTAAAAACGTTAAACTAGTTTTGGGCGCCAACTTCGATATATCTGCATTGTTGTAATTATGTTATTATTACAACAATGACAAAAGTTGGCGTCGAAAATCGGTTTTCAGCCAAATTGGAATTTCATAACGTTGCGCTATTGACTGTATTAATTAACTTTGTCTAAAAAATAATTACATTTCTACTACGTAAAAATAATCTAATTTCTACAATGTATGCAATTTTTTTTACAAATTTCTATCTATTTACTTGGATTTAAATTTAAAAAAAAAAGTAAATCTGTTTTTCAAGTAGATTGGTACATTAAATACCTTTCTCAACACTGCCAAGTTAAACTGAGATGGAGTATTGTGGAAATTCCTTAAAAAATTTATCTAACTTTAATCTATGAAACTCAGACAAAAATAATTACAGAATCGGAAAGATCATTTTTTTATATATCTTACCCATCAAAAAGGAATCCACTAGGAAAACAATAAGAGAAAAATATTATCCAGAAATGCAATGTATTTTCAATTAAAAAATAATTTTATATTAAAATGAATGAATTTTTTAAAAAAATGAATTTTCTAATTTTAAGCCTGCAAGTAATTTAAATATACCTCATTTTATCACCAGTAATCTAAACACACACTACGACATGTGTCCTTAAATTTAATTACATATAGAATCTGTTAATTTTATTTGAGTTTTTTTTTTGTTTGAAAAATTACGGCAATTTTGTTTCTTTAGATGAGTTAGGCACATTGTAAAACTAGTTCAAGGTTATTGATATCCATAAAATGTGCCAAAAGAGAATAATTTGCAAAATGATTTGAATTGTTTTAAAAATGAAGAGAGAAAAAAAAATCGAATCTTCGAAGAAAAATTTCGTTAAATTTGGAGTTATTTTACGAAGAAATAAGTAATATGTGCTTGGTTCCAGTAAAAAGTTCTTAAAATAGAGAAATTCCCAAAATAGAGGTTCGTTATACATGGAGGTCTCACTGTATAAAAATAATTCGATGATTAATTATTTTTTCAAAATCAAGTTTCTAAAGATGACCTGAGAAATTAAAAAAATAGATTCTTACGTAGAAGATATTCAATGTCCAACAAAAAATTATCATTAGTTGATAAAACTTGCTTTTTTTATTACAACATGAGTTTTGAATTTTAAGCATTTTATTGATTAATACAAATCTTTAAATGCCTTTTGAAGTTTTTTAATAAATAACTAGATTTTTCTTCGAAGATATTAGAGAAATATATCCCTTACCTTCAAAATATTTCAAATAAATAATATATTCTTTAAGATTTTTCAAAAAATAGTGAAAATTTTAATTAAACATTGAATAACTTCGTCATTTATGAAGATAATCTCACGAAACTTTTTTTTCGTATGTAGAACAATATTACCCAAGATCTGCACGAAGATTGAAAATATTGTTTAAAAATTACGGATTTAAAAAGATTGTGTTTTTCGTCTAAATACCCTTTTTGCCAGAACTGATTCAGCTAAACCAGGGATGGCGAACCAACGTTAAATGAGTTGAACAAGCTGAGAAGCCTGTCCAGCGATAACTAAAAAGTAAAAAATAAATTTAAAGTAAAAAAAAAAACTTTTTTAAAAACAAGCTTTTATTTAAACGCGCTAAAAAGAATAAAATAAACTTTTCCTTTAAAACTTTTTTTACTATCAACTTATAACGTCATTACACAATTTATATGATATAAAAGCTTGTCGCGAGATTTACCTGTGTAGATAAACAAGTAAAATAAATAACTTGACCTGATTGATTTTAATTTTTAAAAATTCAAGCTAAGTAAATACGAGCACTTAAATATTGCTACAAGCTTTTATATCATATAAATTGTGTAATGACGTTATAAGTTGATAGTAAAAAAAGTTTTAAAGGAAAAGTTAATTTTATTCTTTTTAGCGCGTTTAAATAAAAGCTTGTTTTTAAAAAAGGTTTTTTACTTTTAATTTATTTCAAGTAGATTGGTACATTGTATACCTTTCTCAACGCTGCAAAGTTAAACTGAGAGGGAGCATTGTAGAAATTCTTTAAAAAATTTATCTAACTTTAATCTATGAAACTCAGACAAAAAAATAATTACAGAATCGGAAAGATCATTTATTTCGTCCCGATAAGGTATAATGATTTTTACGAAATAATAATATTTGTATTTCTTACGATTTTTTTTAAATAAATCAATATCGATGCGTTTTTATGAAAATAATGTCTAAATCGTTGCGAATGAATTTTTTTTTTTGTTTCAATGAATCGACATTCCGTACTAAAACAGCTCATGCTTTGCTTTTTTAGAATTAGTCATTTAAAAAATAAAATGCCGAAAACTTTTTTTTACGATTTTTCAAGAAATACTCAAAATTTTAATTTAACATTTAATAACTTCGTCATTTATGAAGAAAATGTCATGAATTTTTTTTTCGTGTGTAGGAAAATATTACCCAAGATCTGTACGAAGATTGAAAAAATTGCTTAAAAATTACGGATTTCAAAAAAATTGTGTTTTTAGTCTAGTACCCTGTTTGGGAGAATTCATTTAGCTAACTGTTCGAAAATAACCGGCAAACACCTAGCATTGAATGAGATGAACATACTGAGAAACCTGTCCAGTGATAACTAAAAAGTGAAAAATAAATTAAAAGTAAAAAAGCTTTTTTAAAACAAGCTTTTATTTAAACGCGCTAAAAAGAATTGTGTAATGACGGAAAAAGTTGAAAGAAAAAAAGTTTTAAAGAAAAATTTATTTTATTCTTTTTAGCGCGTTTAAATAAAAGCTTGTTTTAAAAAAGCTTTTTTACTTTTAATGTATTGAGTTATGGCTTGTTATTTAAATAATGGTCTCATAAAAAGTGTAACATTTCTTATAATGTTTACTCAATAAGCTCTAAAATTTTCAAATTTTAATATTAAAATTTTAGTACATTTTCTAGATCAATGCATCTAATTTGTTTTAGTAATACTTTTACTAATATATGTTTATTACTTTTTTCTCTAACTGCTTTCAAGTTTTACAAAAATATTGCTAATATTTCACTTATAATTGTGATTTTTGTAAAATTCAGGTAATTTATTTTAAATTTTGATAGTTTAATAGTAATATTTATTGGTATGGAGTCTTGAAAGAGAATTCATAACGTTTTAATATGCTATTTTGTTAAAAAGTACTCCGAACGTGTTCGAATACCTTAATCTTCCAGTAACACGAAAAGAACATTTGTTAGTTTATACATTCGGAAATAGAGAACCTAACGAAAAGATATTTGATGTGGTCAAGGTCATGATTAGCAATAAAAAACAACCCGAGAAGAGCGCGGAATGTGAATTATTATTTTCAGATACCATTACAAATGCAGTTCTTCCAACATCCAATCTTACTATAGAAAAGCTTATTGAAACTAACCACATGGCTCAGTCAGATTTATGTCTTTCTCAAAGAAATAAAGAGAATAATGTTTTAATAGGGGCGGATCTTTACTTGTAGTTTCATACTGGTTGTATTAAAAGGATAAATAAAAATCTATTTTGTGTTGAACTAATATTTGGGTGGACATTAACGGGGAATAATAATTTAAGAAAAAATATGGATTCTATTGTAGATAATTTGTGTTTTTGTGAACACCAATCAAATTGCAATTGAGGAAGTTATTCATTGGAAGATATTAATTCTCAAATGCGTAAAATTTGGGAAATTGACAATTAAGGTATAACGGACGACACAGAAAGGGAATCATCTGAGGAAGAAACATTAAAACAATTTGAACAAAATATAAAAATGGTAGATATGAGGTTAAATTGCCTTTTAAGGATGAAGTAAATGTGACTATACTCTGTTTCAACTCAAGCTGGCAGCATTGGGAAGGGTACGATGACCGAATCACAGCCGCTGCCGGGTTACTGTAGGAGAAGAGAGTGACTAAACGAATAAATATCACCATATTTGGCGAGTGGGGGAAAAAATGCTTGTGAAAAAAATTTTCATTAAAATTGTAAGAGCTGTTTTTTTTTTTGGAAAATAGTATATGCAACTTTTTTAATGGAAATATTTAAGGGCTTACGTTTCAATATGTTTAGAAAAATTGATGAATAAACTAGCAAAACTTTTCTCGAGCAAAATCTCAATAGTTCTCAACATATTAATAGCAATGTTTTTTAAATGAAAAAATGCCGTTAAATTGTAATTCATGCTTTCATTAACTTGATTTTTTAAGTGACTTAGGCCACTTTCAAAATAAACGGCTCTTTTTTCTTTAATTTTTATTTATTACATCCGTTTATAAAATACAAATTTCTATCTTGTTTTTTAAGAATTTATCGCCTTTTCTCGGTGGTTATTATTTTAAATCCGAATGAAATGATTATTCACATTTCATGTATAAATGCCGTTTATGTATGTTAACTTAAGAAAAACAGAAGCACAAATTTCAACATCATCATTTACTTCCTTCAGAACTTTGGTTAATGTAGGAATCTCATTTTTTCGAAAAAGGCTATGAATTTTTCGCTGAATGCACGCAATGTGAAGTCATATTTCACCAGCCTATTACGCTTGCCTACGGCACCGGGTCGTTTTTTACCAGGAGATCTTACAGCACCTAATGCCTTCTTTTCTTTCTCCATACGGAAAACAGATCTTTTCGAAACGCCAATCAGTTCATAAACATTTTTCACGATTTCTCTGATGGATTCTTGCGGGTTTTCTTCTCGAAGTCGAAAATTAAACATTCAATATGTTTTTCCGAGCTCCGCTTCGGATAGATTTTCCTCGCTTCGATGGTGTATACAGCGAGGTTGATGACACTTCTATCTCAGACATGTTTAAAATGTCAAAAAAAAAAAAAAAAAAACAAGAACAAGAACAAAGATAGTAGCACGAGATATCAAAATTGTACGTATGAACGATAGCAAAGACGCCAAGCGAATGGCGTTGATTTGGCGGGAATGCTTAGGTAACTCCGCCAAGGATGTGATCCTGAAAACCGGTTTTTAGCCAAGTGAAGTTTCATGAAATTGTTGTTTTTCAACTGTATTCGTTCACAGGTATTAAAGAATAAATGCTTTTAAGGTGTGATTAACTAAAATATATCCTTAAAATTACAATTTCGATAATACACGATACTTTTTAACAATTTTCTATGCATTTGCTTTAATTTAAATTCCAAAACAAGTTGGAACTATTTTTCAAGCGGATTGTTACATTTCCTACCCTTCCTAATGCTGCCAAGTTAAGGTGAAACAGAGTATAGTAATTTTAATTTGGCAAAAAATAGATTAAAGGGTTTAGCTTTACGATTTAGGGAAGATAATTCTTTGTATGAAAATTATACTTGTGTTTTAGATAGTCAGCTGATAGATGGAATTATAGAATCAGTAAATACTGAAAATTTAAATCAAAATCAAATTTATTATATGCCGCATCATCCCATAATCAGAAATGATAAGGAAACAACTAAATTGAGAATAGTATTTGACGCTTCGTCAAAGGAGAAAAATTGTTTCTCTTTAAATGATAATTTAAGGGCAGGACATAACTAAATCCAAATCTATTGATTTTACTTTTAAAATTTAGAGAATTTAGAATAGGATTAGTTTCCGATGTGGAAAAGGCTTTCCTTCAAATAGT
This sequence comes from Trichonephila clavata, assembly GCA_019973975.1. Taxonomy (NCBI): domain Eukaryota; kingdom Metazoa; phylum Arthropoda; class Arachnida; order Araneae; family Nephilidae; genus Trichonephila; species Trichonephila clavata. Next base: position 8,321 of record BMAO01022580.1, read on the forward strand.
TTTAGCTGAAGAAGATAGGGATTGTCAAAGATTTCTTTGGTCAGATAATTTTCCACTAAATAATTTAAAAATTTGTAGAAACAAAACAAACTTTCGGTGTAAAATCTTTACCTTTTCTCTTAGCAGCAACCATAAAACATCACATAAAAAATTACGAAATATCACATCCTTTAGCACATAAGGTTTTAAACGAATACTTATATGTAGATGATTTAATAGCAGGAACAAATACAGTTGATGAAGCATTAGAGTTGTCTAAACATGCTAAATTAATTTTAAAAGATGTAAATATGAATCTTAGGAAATGGAAAACAAATTCTATTGAGTTAAGTCAAAATTGGGAAGAAAGTAAATTTGAAAAACAAACTCATAACGAAGCAGTACCCATAAAAGTTTTAGGATTAATTTGGAACACTTTAACTAATGAATTTAAATTAGACTTGTCATCTCTTATTTGATTCCTTAAAAAATGTTAAAAAACACTAAACGAAGTGTTTTGCGTATCTCATCTAAATTATTTGATCCTATAGGATATATAGCTGCATTCACGATTAGAATAAAAATTCTTCTTCAAGAAATCTGGGAAGGGGGATTTGATTGGGATGAAGATTTAGGAAAAAATTTGAGAACTAAATGGGAAAAATGGTGTAAGGAGATTCACTCATTGGTAGATCTATCCATTCCAAGGTATTATTTTAAAACAGATGAAACTAATGAAGAGTTTAATGAATATCAAATTGTAATATTTTGTGATGCAAGTGAAAGAGCTTATGGTGCTATTGCATACATTCGCTACAAAGGAAATTCAGATTTCCATGTGAACTTTGTTTATTCAAATTCACGTGTAGCTCCGATAAAGAAGTTGAGTTTAGCAAGATTGGAGTTGCTTGCAACTTTAATAGGAGCTCGTTTACTAGAGACATTGAGGAAAGTATTTAAGATAACCAATAATTACATACTGCTTTCAGATTCGACTGTAGCACTTAGTTGGATACGTGGCTATGCGAAACAGTGGAAACCGTTTGTTTCCAACCGGGTTCATGAAATTCAAGATTTAACAAACCCACAGAACTGGAGATTTGTGAAAGGAGAACAAAATCCTGCAGATATAGTTTCTAGGGGTTGCAATGCAGAAGAATTGATGAAAAATACAAGATTCTGGCATGGACCACATTGGCTGACATTATCTGAAGAAAATTGGCCGAAGAATGAAAGATTATCTCCTGAGACTACTAATGAAGAAAGAAGAGTTAAATATATATCAATCAATTATTCAAGTGAATCCCAGAATTAAGAACCAATCTTGGATATCAATGACTTCAGCTCCATATCAAAGGTATTTCGAATTACGGCATGGATTAGAAGATTTATTAACAACCTGAAATTAAAGAAAGAAGATCGAATAAAAACTCCTTTGTCAGCAGAAGAAATTGAACCTGAGGAAATTTGGATCAAGAAGGTACAAGCAGAAAAATTTGGTATTGAGATCAATTGTATGAAAGAAAACAAAATTTTACCGAAAGATTCGAAAATCCGAGATCTAAATCCATTTCTGAATGAAAAGGGTATTCTACGGATAAGTGGAAAATTGCAGCAGTCAACACTAAGCTATCATGAAAAACATCCAATTTTTTTTGATTCCAGCTAAGAACAGATTTACATAACTCCTGGTAAAAGATGCTCACGAGAAGGTGCTACATTCAGGTGTTGCAGATACTTTGATTCAAGTTCGTGAAAAGTACTGGATACCAAAAGGAAGGCAAATAATTAAGTCTATCATTAGAAAGTGCTTTATATGCAAAAAATTCAATTCCCGTCCAGGTATGCAGATTACGGCTCCTCTTCCAAGAGACAGAATAAAACAATCTCCGCCATTTGCTGTCACCGGACTGGATTTCGCCGGACCAATATTTGTCAAAAACTCTACTATAGACTGTGTTGTGGATAAAAAGATGCTTATCAAACGATTTAACTACCGCGGAAGACTGTTGAATAACTTTTGGAGACAATGGAGAAAGGACTATCTTTTAAATTTGAAATCGGTACATTTTGTGTATCCAACGAACGAAACCGAATTCAAAATCAATGATTTTGTATTGATACATGATAATCGATTACCGAGAAGCCTATAGAAGTTGGGTAAAGTAGTAGAAATATTCACAGGTCGTGATAAAAAAGTTAGAGCTTGTGCAATAAAAACTGAAAATTCAATTATAAAACGTCCTGTGCAACTTTTACATAATTTAGAAATACCAAACTAAATACTATTAATTCAAATTTTGAACTCTTTATTTTAAACTTTAAGTGCATTTCATTATTTGGAACTTTAAGTGCATTTATTTGAATTTATTATTATTTGTATTTTATTGCATTTATTTGAAATTGTTGTATTCAATTTTAAGCTTTCAGAAATTTGTTATCTGTTGTTTAACTTTGAATTCATTATAATTGGGAAATTTATTTGCTATTTAAAATTTTCCTCTTATGATTTTACATAATGTAATGGATATTATGAATGTTATTAATGTATGAATATGGTATATTTTTTTATTCTAGGTGAAATTCTGAAGTGTTAACATTTAAATTTAGCATAATGAAAGTAACAATATTAGTTATTAAAGTTATGAACTGTTCGTTCATAGGGGGGGGGATGTGTTGTTAATTAAATATTAAATGTATAGATGGCGCTACAAGTCATGTGAGAGATGTATACGCGTTTGTCTTGTAGAGTCAGAATCATGTAATGTTCTTTGTGTTGTGTACATGTCTTCCATGTTGTCTGCAAAATAAACAAAATGACAAAAGATGAACTGAATTATTGAATAGAGAATGAAAGATACATTGGAATTATAATAGTCTACCTGACCTGGAATATAATAACTAAGGAAATACAATAGTGACCAATGGATCTGAGAGATGTCATTTACACGAAGACCAGGCTCAGGACGCCCTCGACAGACCAGTCATCGAGAAGATCACTACATCGTAAGAAATGCACGCGTACAGCCAACTGCTTCATCTGCGGCCATCCAGGCACAGGTAGCACCTTCCTGTGTCTTCTCGAACCATACGAAGACACCTAGCTGAAGGACATTTGGGATCGCGGCACCCATTACGTGTGCTGCCCTTGACGCCCACCCATCGACACCTCCGTTTGGAGTGGTGCCGCGCACGAGGAAACTGGACTGCAGCGGAATGGAACCAAGTCGTCTTTAGCGACGAATCCAGATACAATCTGAGCAGTGATGACAATCGTGTTCGTGAGTGGAGACCCCGTGGATAATGCCTCAATCCTGTCTTTGCTTTACAGCGACACACCGCTCCCACGGCTGGTGTGATGGTATGGGGTGCCATTGCCTACAATACACGGTCACCCTTAGTATTGATCCGTGACACCATGACAGCCCAGCCGTATGTCCATGACATCCTGCAACCACATGTGTTGCCACTCATGCAACGGCTCTCAGGAGCCATTTTTTAACAAGACAATGCTCGGCTCACAAGGCAAGGGTGCCACAAGACTGTCTCCGCACTGTTACTACTCTTCCTTGGCCTGCCCGATCCCCAGATTTGTCTCCAATCGAGCATATCTTTCATGATTTGGGACGGCGAGTTAAGCATCCCACGAGTTTGAACGAACTAGAGGCAAGGTTACAGCAAATATGGAACGAAATGTCTCAAGAAATCATATAGAACTTGTATGCCTCAATGCCCGATCGTATCGCATCGTGCATTCACGCCAGAGGGGGTTCAACAGGGTATTAAATCCTCCGTTCTTTCGCCTTTTTCTCTGAAATAAATGATTCTTTTTCTTTGATTTTCTAATCATTTACTTATATCAAAGTAGTCATTACGTATGTAAAATTTCGTTTTATTTTGATGACTCCTTCTTGGTGCGCTAATTTTTTTTTGTCCATGAGTGTATACATATTTCCAAGGCTCCTGACTGAAGGACAGTTGCTACCGCAGCGCCCTTACAAATACTGTCATTAACACTCACTCACCGTCATCTCCATTTAAAGTCGCTCGAAAGAGTTGGACTGAAACCGAATGGAATCAGAATGTCTTCAGCAACGAATTCAGTTTCAATGTGGGCAATTCATGTAAGTTCTTGTGTGGAGGCCCTGCGGTGAACATTTTAATACTGCTTTTGCTATACAGAGGCACACTGCTCCCCCAACTGGTGTGCTGATATGGGATGCCATCACATACGCCTCGGCCACAATAAGGGTCTCGTTTCGTTCTCGACTCAGCCTTAATAAGGTCATGATTTGAATAATTTCAATGGTCAAATGCTATTTCTCGTTGCATTCTTTGAAAAACTGGAAATTTTGGATGCCATATCAACTGAATATATTTCATGATTGTTGTTCATGTATAGGCCTAGGCCTACCCCCATACACCAATATTACTCATTCAGTCAAAAGGCGGCAGTCAGTCAAACCGGTTTGTGCAATTGTAAGTCATGCACATTTTTATTTGTTTCAGGTTATTGCTTGTACAAGTATTTGATAACATATGCTATGTATTGGCTACTTTTAAGAATCATAAGTGGGTCCTTCCCTTCTGTAGGAACCCAGGGCCTTACGAAATCTTAAGATGCCCTTGTGTATCTCATCATGCATTCATGCTAGAGGTAGCCCAATAGGGTACCAAAATCACCAATCATTTATAGTTTTTTTCTGTAATAAATGATCTTTTTGCTTTGATTTTTAATCACTTACATCAACGTCGTTCTCACAAAAATAAAATTTCGTTTTATTCTGACAATTCTTTCTTGGTGCACAAATTTTTAAGGCAGTGCAATTCATCAAAATATCTCAGCACAGGAAGAAACTGTACTTTTTTTCTCCAAAACATTCTTAATAAACTGATACCAAGGCTCATTTGGGAGCTTGTAGCAGTTAACATAAAAAGAAAATTAAAATTTTGAAAAGCAAAGTACTTTGAATAATAATCAATGTTCCATAGTTAATACGACTATTTATTTTCCCACATAAAATGGGTCACCTACTAATTTTTCGATAATAGTCTGAATATTCAAGAAAATAATAGGAATGAACACATGGAAATAGTTTTATTTGATTTTATAATTTTTTGAAGAACAAATTTACTTGAGTATACTTAATGTTGATTTTATATATGAATGAAATGCTTGGCATGAGATATCTTAAAAGTTACTTCAGCTGTATAACTGAAATCGGCTGGCGTTTCTGATCCCGATTTGCATGCGTGAGAGACATATTGTGTACGCCATCATTTAGTGCACACTACAGTTAGATTCTGTGCTTTCTTTCTCTGGACATTGTTACAATTGATTTATTATTTAAAACAGTATATTCCAGATGTACTTGGTGACAAAGAGACATAATATCTATAAAACTGGGAATCTGTTTCTTTTAAAACAGAACAAATAGTTACATTACCAATGAAATGTTAAAAATAATGTTATCCACTCTCAATTAAAAATTAAATTAAAAGAGACAGGTCAGATGCAGAAATCTCTGCAGCACAATTCCAACTCATTAAAATACCTCACTTTAAGTTCAATTTTTGCTGAAAACAAAAGTTACAGAAATAAATAATCTTTTCCTCTTGCTCAATGTGATTTCTTATTTTCACTGTACTCTAAAGCTGCACCATGTTTATTGGTGACGGACTGTATAATTTTGAACCTTGTTCAAGTGACAAGGATGATACTAGAGCTGGCACCTCACTCTCTAAATGCCATCTTGTAGAAATAGTCAGAAATACAAAAGAAAAAAAAATCACATAATTTAAACAGATGTGTAAATAGTGATGAATTCAGTTTCAAGGATGAAACTTTTCTCTTTGTTGCATGGCATGCAACCAGTGGTGTAAAGGAGAATATTAGGGCTCCCTGCAAAGCCACATTTTACCTTTAATATTTTATAAATGCATTAAATAAGTACTTGGTGTTAGTCTGGCTTTGGGACTCCCCTAGAGTCCTGGCCCACCCCACGATGCGGGGTTGTGGAGTGTACTTTATGCACTACTGCATGCAACACCAACCATATAGGCACAAAAATACCACATGTATGAGATGCAACATTGATCGATAAGGGCTCATTAAAATGAAGCAAAAAATTGTTTACCATTTATATTTTATCTAATGAAAGTGCACATATAAACTTCTCTAAATCATACTTCATAAATTTGAGATAATTAGGTTTTGTTTGTATACATACATATGTTGAAAATATAAATAATAAAAGAGTGTTAAATGCAAAATATAATTTATTGAACATTTTATTTATTTTCATTCATAAAGAAGCTGATGAAAGTGTGAAAGCATCTGAAAACAATGTCTTCATAAAATACTTTGAAATATATGTCTTCCCAAAATAATCAAAATATTAATTACAAATTAATAGTATTTAAAACTCTCATGAAGGAATATTTTTAGCAAATTGAGATGAAAAATATATGGAATGCAAGGTATTACCACTAAAATCTGCATTCATTGCCAAGATAAATCCTCTTCTGACAAATGCCTTTTAAAATCTTTTAATGAACGCAACATTTTACGACGAGCTAATTGAGGATCATTATTAATTTGTAATCTCATAGTTGGTACAGCATGTCTTTCCTGATTATCAATATTTCCAGTGTTTTTTTTTCTTGATTGTAGCTTTGAATTTTTTTGCTTTGCAGAAGATATTGCACTTTGTCTATAATCACTGGAGCTCCTATGCTTGTCATTCTAAATTGAAAAAAAAAGCATAATAAATGTTTATTAAAATAATTAACTCAATTAACCTATTTTAATTATTAACACATGTCAAAATAATAAATTTATGATGAACTGTTCTAAAAATAATGGATTAGTCTGAAAATTTACTTTTCAATAATAATTTCAAAATGAGAAAAATAAATGAGCATATGGTTATCAGGAAAACAAATTTTAAAATGAAAATTTTCACCGAAACAATTAAACTAAAACTAAAAACATTATTCAATGAAACTATAAATAAATGAGAAAACCTTTTGTATTTCTTCCATATTGAAATGCTGAACAGTTGCTTTGAACTTTGCATCACAGGAATCTGAGTTAGGTTGTTTCTCATCAAGCATCACCTTCAATCTTTCTTGTTTTCTTTATCGAATAGATAAATATGCATTATTCAAACATATTTAAGGAGCAGTATATATATTACAAAAAATGAGGTGCATAAAGACAACCTATTGAAAAAATAAATATAGTAACAAAGAATTTTTTATAAATAGGGATATTGACTCCTCTTAAAAACATCAATTCATTTTCAATTTCATTTTAAAATAATTATTTTAATTTACACAAATGAAAGTCATCAAAGAACAACTTTTAAATGCATTTACTATGAAGATTATCCTAGCAAATAATGAATATTTCTGTAAAGTGATACAATTTTTCAATACAGAAAAAAAATTATAATTAACCTACATATATAAACAACAAAAAATGTCTTAAAAAATTAAACAGAACAGTCTAAATTTCATAAGCTTTTTTAAAATTCATTCTACATTTTTTTTTTCTTTTAATATTACATAAATATTCCATTTTTTAAAAAGTATATGATTCATTCATGTTCATATTCCTTATAAGTGTTATTTTTTCTAAATATCAACAGGAAACTAAAATATTCATGTTCACATTCATCATTACTTACAAGGCTAACTTTGAAAGATCTTCAGAAAGTTCTTGCAACATTTTATTTGCATCCTGAGTATCTGTTTTTTGAGTCTTGGAAATGAAAGAATTTCTATCCTGTACACTTTGAATTTTAGGTGCACATAATGCCTTGTTATGGGATTTCATTAATGCTATTATATTTTGTACATTAGCAACCACAGAATGACTGGCAGATGATGACTGAAATTAAAAATATACCAAATGACAAAAACTAAATAGTAAAATTGCAGTTAAAAATGATTCTCTGAATAAAATTTATAAATTTTAAAGTTATTATTTACTGCACATTGTTAAACTCAAAATCATCATTTGTAATACACTATAATATTATAATTTGTAACTTTGTAATATATTAAATTTTCTAAAAAAATTCATTATCTTCTGGTTAATTATGAATATTTACAAAAATATATGAACTAAATCATCACAGATATTTTATAAATCAATAACTTAGTATGAATTCAAATTTAATAGAGAAAAGGGTTTGAATTTATTAAATAACTATCAGCGTCATTATTTCTTTTTATGTACAAAATTTTATTGCATTATATTCAAATTTATTAATGCTTCATATACTCTGTTCTCACTCAGAACCAATAAATGAAAAAAAATTACAATAGAAGATTTGACAAGATGATTATATTAAATTAATTCACATTACTTGAGAAGTAAAATTTTGAACATATAAAATAGGTCAAGAAACTATAATCAATTAGAATAATTTTTCATATACTTTGAATTTTCAGTTAATGAAAAACATTAAATATAAAACATTGCTTATAATTATTCATTGTTATATTTCTGTTTCTCAAAGAAAAAGATAATTGAATTTTAACAGTATTTGATACTGTCATTTTTCTAAAACCTTAAATATTTACTTCTATAAACCTTATTCAATACAACTAACTATAAATCCTTTGTACTATAAATGATTATTAAATATATTTCAGCATCTATTAGAAATCAGTATTAAGATACAAAGACCACTTTCAAGAATAACTTTTTATGACAATCTGCTGGCTGAATAAAAAATTCATGAATTGAAATACTTACTGCTCCTAAAATAAAAGGCACATCATTCAACTTCAAATGATAATGAGATTGAGAAACTGGTTTCCCATTATTTTGCAAAGTTTTTTCTGTGATAAGTGAAACATTCTTATTTTCTGCAGTGACCTAAAGCAAGCATTAAATGAAAATAAATTAATCTAGAACAATGAAAAAGCATAAAGATAACTTTAAAAAATACTAATTTAAATATGAATTTCCAAATTTTTTTAACTACACTGTAGGATATTTACCTATATATATATATGCCATATTTGTAAAAGTCCAGTACCTAAGGACTTGATAAACCAAGCCATAAAACACACATTTGAAAAACACTAAACTAAACTCAGTGGCCCAACAGCCTACAGAGGGTTACGGCCTACTGTGCCCATCTCAGTTTTCATGACCTTGGGCACTGAGGTGGATGAGCAGATGTTCCAGTCAGTCTGATGAGAAACTCTCAAAATTAGTGTACAGGGAATTCTAGAAAAACACACAAAATACTTCACTACCACTCACATACCATATTATTTATTATATCTCCCATACCTACACTCTTATCTGCCCTCACTCTACTATCTACAAATCATAGATCATCTGAGTCTCCCTTCATCTGCCATTTGCAATAAATTTGATACTCACACAATTATCATCCCACTTTTAAACTATGTGTGTGTGCTTGTGAAAATTCTTTTATTTCACTGATTAATTATATTCCAACAATCTATGAATTCTATACTAAAACAGCTATGAAAACTCAAAAGCAATGAATCAACTGGAAAGTTATGCTAAAAGACATGAAAAAATTATAATAAATTACATAGAAAATATAGTTTCTCCTTCCTTCCTCAGGGGCTCGACAGCCAAGTGCGGGCCTTAGCCTTCTCAAGAAGCCTTAAACCCAGCTTTTAGAAAATATTATATATAGAAACTATATCTTTTTTTTTCAAATTGCAAAATATGACCTCTCTCTACTACAATTTCAAATACCTTTGAATCATTTGTGCTCCTCTTTTCTTGCTTGTTATCCAACTGTTCTTCACAAGGAGAAAATATTTTAGAGTTATAGATATTTGGTTGATATACTTTGTTATGAGTACCACTCCCTTTTTCATCATCAGATCGACAGCTCTTAGATGGAACCTCTTTGCCTTTGTTAGAAACCAGCCTTTCATTATTATGCTGTTTATTCAGAGAGCTTGAAGGTACCTCATTAGAATATTCTCTTGCAACTTTGATGAGGTAATGAAGTTGTGTTAACAAAATTTCATACTTAATATCTGTAATTGTCAAATCTGTAATAAATTAAGATTTTAAGGAGATTTTTATAAATTGACCTACCTATATTAAGTTTATACAAATAATTATTATCTCCATTTAAGCTTCTACAATTACTAATGATTAATACACTAATGTCAATTTTTTTTTATGATCAACCCTGAAGCCTTCTATAAAGATAATTTCTTTATATTGGATATCTCAAAAGAATTTTTTTTTTTTGCATTCATTTTATTATTAAAAATAAACTGTTTCCTATTTGAGCTGCTTTAAAATATTGCATAAGTAAATTTTAGCTGAAATAAAACAAATTTACTTTCCGGAATAAAAACAACTAAAGCAATAATATTTAAGCCCATTACAAATTACTGTGAAACCCTTTATTGTAGATAACTGGATAAATTAACACAATTGAAATGTCCACATTATGTTTTCTTTCTTGAAAAAAATACTTAAACATTAATTTTTTTGAAAATATAGTATGAATAAATAGAAAATATATATCTATTAAAGAGCCTTTTTAATTGTGTGATTAAATTTATTATAAAAAGGAAAAAGTATTAAAAATCTTTATTTGCAAAAGAAATTTTTTAAAAAAACTTTTTACAACTTCTGAAATTTAGAAGGAAAAAAAAGTAATTCATAAAAAATTCAAATGCAACTAACATTAAAATAATCCACTTCATTATAACAAGACCTTTGAAATAAAATCTCAAAATTCAATGCACACACTGTTAACCTGATTTTGGAATCGAAGCATAAAACAAGTATAGAAGTAACTTAATGTGAATTAGCTTTTTTTACAAGTAGACAAGAGATTTAAGATCTTTTAACTATACTCTTGCTTCATCAATACTTTTGTTGGAATTTCTTTACTTGTCTAGAGTCTGAAAAAATCGTTTTAATAAATAAAACAAATTATGAATTTATTATGACCTCAATTAACAAGCAATGTTTTATGCAATGAGTGAAGTTTTGGAATATGGTCTTGTTACATCAATCCATATTTAGCACATTAGTGTTACTTGTGATAAGCTTTTTCCATATGTATGTTCAAATATACTATAGCACAAATTTTAATAACTCTTGCAAAGATGTCCCCCAAGAAAAGGCCACAAGACAGTCATAAGAGAAGAAAGATAGCTGTGGAAATAAAACATAAAATCACAGATATGCAAAATATTCTTACGTGCAAATACAATTGATCTACATCAATGGTCTTCTAACAGCGTTTGGTGAAACCTCAGGTTCCACTAGTCAAGCATAGGGAATTAATATTTTGAAAAGAAAATCATAATGTGTAAGCAAAATAGATTCATATTTTCTATGGAGTTTGAACTTTTATCTATTTGCACATACAAGTTCAGGAGCCATTACAAGAGATACACTATGGCATAGATTAGCCTAACAAAAATAATAAAAAGTATTCGACATGTTTAATGGTGAATGAAAAGAATGAGGTTAAATGACCCTGAAAAACGACCTTTTTTGAAAGAAAATAGTGAGGAACTTGTGGCAATTAACTTGAGAACTATTTATCTAGCTTCTTGTATTTATACGGGTAAGACATAAACCAGAGAATCTTCATTCATGTTTAAATAGCAAAAGGTAACTATATTTTAATTTTCAAATTCTTTAGTATTTCCTTGGGATTTAATGTACAAGTATTCTAATCATCATGCACAATACAAAATTTTAAAAAATATTTTACTGCATTTCTCTTTTTTTTTGTTATTTACATATACATTATTATCATCAGTTTCTTAAATTATTTATGTTGATTATCATGGTTAAGTGTGTATTTTCTTAGCTTGAATGCACCACATTTACATATAAATATTTTAGATCGGCACCGTTATTCAAAAAAAATTTTTATTTGCCTCTCTTATTGAAAAAAGTTTCTTCAGTCGCTCATAAATGGTAATAGCCGCCCATTTAAAAAATATATTAATGGGCTTTAGAGAACATTCATTGATTAACAAAAACTGAAATAAAACATAGTTATATTTATTATGCTGATTTTTTGCTTAGTGATTAGAAATATATAAACTATGTATAATTTTCAAATATTTAATATATATTGCTTCAGACTAATAGTAAATTTTCACAGAAAATGTGTTAATTTTTCTCTTTGACGCATTCTATTTCAAATAATAATAATCGTGATGTTTATTTGCTTTTGTACTTCTAAAATAAATTTGTGTTCCTCTTTTGATCAAAATGGAAATGAATGAGAATAAATTATAATTTTAAAAAACACGCTTTTATAGTGAATCGAACTAAAAAGTAAAAAAAGTAATTCTTTATATAAGAATAAAACGAATAACGAGAAAATTAATGTCATTGGGGTAAAAGCGTGGGATGCTCTATATTAATTGTTATAATTTCTTACTAGTTCTATTCCAAAATGCTGAGTTAGTGTAAAAATGTAGTACAAAGCACACCACGCTTTTACCCCAATGACATTAATTTTCTCATTAATCATTTTATTCCTATATTAAGAATTACTTTTTAGTTCGATTGACTATAAAAGCGTGTTTAGTTTTTTTAAACTATAATTCATTTTTCATTTTTGAGTTCAATCTACATTACAAGTGTGTTTTTTTAGTTTTTCACACTATCATTTACTCATTGTTGAATTTATTCTTGAGTTTGATATTTGGAGCCGGGGAAGGGGAATTAAGTAGCTACTGGAATTAGCCTTGCTCTTCAATGGATATTAATTAATGGATCTGAAGGGTATCTATTCTCTCCGTTTACGGGGCCTCAGATCAGTCCTGTATCGTTATATTTCAAAAATTCCGTCTCTGTAGATGCAGGTTAAAGCAAAGTGTTTTAAGAAAAAATATTAAGTGTCAATCGCATTATCACCTTTTAAATGTATTGCTATAATATTAATTTGTATCATTACTTCTAAATGTATTGTTTTGTAAAAATAAAAAATATTTAACAGTTAGAACATCAACTATTTTTTCCCCATGCATGAGTCTTTTTTTTATTTCCATTTTCAGAAAAACTAGACAATAGTTTATATTATTGTAAGAAATAGCTGATGCACCCAAACTATACTTGCTCATATGAAGAACACTTTTTTGTTTGTTTTATTTCCAAACCACAAGTGCGTATTCATTTTAGGGGTTGCACCTTAATCTTTTAGTCCCTAAATCTGGAATTAGGTCACCAAATCTTAAATGGTATATGGAATTAGTTGCCAAATCTGAAAATGGTATATGCAATAAGTTGCCAAATCTGAAAGTGATATGTGGAATTAGTCGCCAAATCAGGATATCCTTATTCCTGATCAGGAAAATGGAACAAAATAATGAAATTATTGTATATATTGTCATCGGTCCTTGACAAGTGTGAAAAAATTCGAATTAATCTGACCTTTTAAAGTGGGTAAAAATCGAGTTCAAGGATTCCGTTGCATGCAAGTGAAACTTATAAAAGCATGTTAGAAAGGACATTTTACTGACATTACATATAAAAATCACTAGGACAGGCTGATGTCAAGAAGGTAAGGGAAAATTTCTCAGAAGAAAAAATGGGTAAAAGTAAAGCATTTGAAAAAGTCTGTGCAACATTGGGTCATACGGCTAGTATAAAATAAGAAATGCGAAAGAAGCAAATATTTTTTTTCTAATCTAATCTAGGACTTTAAGAATCTTTATCATATAGGATCAAACTTTAAAAACTTGCATAAATGCATATGAGGGAGTTACCCATTTTTGCCGGGAAGAAGCGTTGGCTAGAGAATATTACAGAGTTAAACACTATTGCAGAGCCTGCGGTCAAAAGAGATTCTATCTTTGGTCCAGATCATGTGAATGGAAGTAAACAGCATTAATTTGGATGAGTTTGTAGAAGTTCACAATCAAGAGCAGACCATCTAAGAGCTTATGGAGTTATATTGTGTATTACAGAAAGAAATCGTGGAAGTGAGCTTGTCAGATAAGGTAGAAGCATGGCAATTATTTTATGAAGCAATAAAAGAAATGCTGAAAGGATGGGTAATTGTTGTATTGTACATTTTAAAGCATTGTATAGATAAAGTAGCGGTTATGTGCACTATAAATTTTTTGAATGCGTTGCATTTTCACCAATTTTCAAAGCATCGGGGGGGGGGGGGATCTCTGCAGAAGAATTTTTATCTAGTAAAAAAAGAATTAGGTATTATCAAAAATAATCTTGATTTTTATTTCATTTTCTACAAATAAAATTCACATTTTAGAGTGGTTCATTCTATGATATCAGAAAAGATGAAGGAAAAAAATCAGTATTCCTTAACCGCTTTTATATAAATTTCTTCAGATAAAATTATGCATAAAATTTTATAAATATTTTTCGACATGGAATGCATTATTGTATTTAACATTAATTTATATTAGGAACTTAAAAAATGTTTTGCATTACAAGTAGGACTCTTGGACTAATTGTCAGTCACGCGAGGTTCCACTATAAATACAGATTGCGATTCTAAAAGACGATTTTGTTAAAACATGAAGTGCAATTTGTGGCATAAAAATTAATCCAATGAATAAATGTTGTAGTTCTGAACTTCCAATCTGATTAATTTGTTAAGAAAAATAACAGAAAAAGCTAACATTTTTTTGATAAAGGTAAAAAGATTTTGATGAGCTTTTAATTCTCATACATATGAATAAGTTAAGTCATCTATATTTTTCCCTTGAAACCCTCTAACAAACTAATTTGTATCTTCAAGCTCATTTCTCTACTGAAACACATAAAATATATATGAAGCTTGCTTAAGGAGGCTCAATTGCATCAAACAGCATTTATAGTATCACTAGGCCTAATACTGAGCTTTGAATCTTCTTTCATAGAAACTTTTACCAAAACTAATAACTAAAATACATTTTTATTGTTCATATATTCAACTTAAAACATTTATAATTTATTAACTGTTAGAGTAGAAATGATGTCTCTCTTTTAAAGTATAGCTTCCACATAGGAAAATCTAAAGAAATCAAGAGTAGGATTAAAAATCAACATAAATTTTAAATATTGACTTCTTGATTTCAATAATAACTGAAACAAAACCAACAGAAAATTTTATTCCTTCCATATTTTTTTTAATATTTGAATTAATTAATTGTCAAACATTTAGAATTTACTCTTAATTATGTGAATGTAGTATAAGCTGTAGATTGATTTTAATTGCATTCAGAAGCAAAAGGAGGACTAAAGGTAAATGGATCTCATTATTTTGAATCATGGTTAATTTACAAGGACAATGCCTGAACTCTAGCACCCCTCTCCCTATTTCCCCACTATGCTAATGGGAGGATTAAGTCTCCAGAGATTTAATGAGCATCAACCACTATAAATTGTAGAGATGATTTTAAAAACTTGGGGTAGTGTATTATACCATGACTAATTTCATCAAATCAAAAAACAGAGCCATACCTTGCAATATGCAGCCAATAATAAAAAATTATTCCTACTATGTTTAAACACAATAATCTTGTTAACATATTCTCGAAAATTATAATGATTTTTACAAGTTGTACTGTTTTAACGCATGTTTAAACAATAATCTTGATCATACATGCTTGAAAATAAAAACATTATTTTTGTCTTTTATTTGTAATAAAAAAATTATAACAATTTGGTATATATTTTCCATGGTAGAAAATTTTCAAAAACACTTTAATATTAAGTACCTGAAAGATTGTGGTTTCGATAAAAGGCGAAGCAAAAAATGTTGCAGAACTGCGCTCATTATTTAAATTCAAACTAGAGAGAACTTATGTGGTATTGTCTAGATACAAGACTCTTTTGCCACAATTTTTAATGCAATTAAAGTTGCCTGTGAATGCAGTGATAAAGATTTCTCATTTATTTCCAGTATACATGTTTCTTAAAATAGTTTTTAATTTTTCTAAATCTTTGGCAATTAATTTGTCCACAGGCTCAAACACAGCATGACCAGGAATTCATTTTGGTGCATGTGCAGAAGTTATAGTATTTGCCAACATTTTTTTATATGGCAAAACTGGTTAACAATAAAATACAAAAGTACTGAATTTGGATATACAAACAGTAATCCACGTATTTCTTTATACAAAATACTAACTACATAGGAGGTTATTTTCTAAAAATTAAGTAGTATCAGATAATTCAGGCATGTCTCAAACACTGCATGTATTTTAGCAAGCTCTGGTCAGTTTATATATATATATATAACATCTTAGTAAAATTTTTAAAACTTAACTTAAATAATTATCAGTAACTTAACATTTAAATAGATGGTTACTATATAAAAATAGTCATTAATCCAATTATAAGCATTCCTACTTTTACACCTTCATTCCTCATAACAGATCTATATATTTTTTAAAAGTTTATTATTTTTCCAACTCTTTAAATCAAAAATTCTGAAATAAAATCAGTGATTTTAGACTTAAAAAATCATAATTTAATAGTTTAATCAATTTTTCTCAAGTGTTATATTATGACTGACTGAAATCACTCAGTTTGAGTTTTCGTGTAAATTATGTGCAACATTATTTACATAAGTACTGTAAGGCAGAATGCACCCTACAAGCTCTTTTCAATTAAAGGAGCTGCCTTTTGTACCATTTAAATTTTACATACTTTGATTAATTCAATTTTGGAAATCAACTTTAGCAAGTACTCCATCTGAGTAGTACGATTATATTTTTTAAGACACTCTTAAATGTTTATTATCTCATTTCCTCTAACTTGAAATTTTCATAGATTAATATGTCTCTTTAATTTAGGATAAAATGACTAACTCCACAAATCAGAGACACAATAATTTTTTAAAATTCTTTGTAATATATTTAGATTAAATTTTAATATAAATTTCTGCAAATGAAGTCATTATTTGTATTAAAATCTAAAAATTATAAATGCAGGATTTATTAATTCTGACTCAATCTCAGTGCATAAAAAAAAAAAATTCTTATAATATATTTAATTAGTACATTTTATAAATAATGAATTTTATATACTGTAAATTAACAGGATCAATTTTATTAAAGCTAAAGCTGCACAAAATCTAGAAACATAGTACCTGAATCAATGCTTGTCTGTACCTTCTGTGAATGGGTATTTTTTTCTAAAATTCTGACCTGTTCTAAATGATTAATCTTTGCCCACAGCTTTTGAAATGCATGTACAATTCCTGCTGGAAATATAAACCATGAAAAAAATATAGGTAAACTTATTTATGTCTACATTATCTTCTTAAGTTTAATTTTATAAGCACAAGCTTTTCAATACATATATTTGAAGCAAGAAAATCATTTTTAATCAAATCCATAAAATATCAATTTTATTTAAAAAATTTTCTGCAGTATATTACAGATAAATAAATCAATGTTAAACAAAACACTTAGAAATAATGAAGAATTCCAAAAATGACAAATTCTGGATAGTTTTAAAATTCAATTATTTAAAAAAAAACATTAAGCTCAATTTGTGAAGAAAAATAAAGCAACTTAAGTACATAAGAATATATAAAAAATAATCTTGTAATGTTGGAACACATTTCTACATCTAAAATTCAAATGTGGATTCAAGTATTAAAAATAAAACAGATACACAAGATGTTTTAGAAATTTTATTTAACCCATATACATCTTCACTCAGAGAGTGAATTAAACAAATATTTTTACAAAAAAAAAAAAAAAAAAATTGTCTAAAAAATCTATATAGGTGTGGCTTAATAGAAATACCTCTATTCGACATAAATGTAACACATAACATGTCGATCAAACAATCTTTACAAAGAAATATTATAACACAAAATACAGATATTTTGTAAACAACACATTTTATTAATTGAATAATTGTCACAAATATAATAATAAATTGTTTGCAATATGCAAAACAGTTCGAATTCAATAAAAAGCCTATCACTTGGGCTTTTCAATTCTGTGTATATTACAAAGACAAAAAAAATATGAATATCATAAAAAAAGAATACATTACTGAAAACTCAGTATTATACATGCTTAAATTATACAAGTAATTCTAATAAATAGGGTACCCATTTATTCACAAATTTAAGCAGTACATATCAGATCTTAGTAACATTTTAACATTGATAAATTACAAAAGATTTTTAATTATAAATATTATTTGAAGGAGAAAAAAGAAATTACATTGTTTTCATGTAACCTTGAAATTTTTTGTTTTATACCTTTAAATAAATGTGGTATATAAAAAGTACCAACTTTTACCACACAAGCAAATTAACAATTAATTATTTAATAATAATATATTCCAAAACTACATTTAAAAAAATGTATACACTGGATTTCTCTACTGATTTAATATTTTGCTAATAAATTTAACTAAAGCCAGTCATAATTCTTTAATAAATAGGGAACATCACTGATTTTTATAAGGAAAACCTTTCCCAAAAATTAGGATTTCTCTAGAAATATTTTAAACAAAATACACTTTTTGAGTTACTAATATATTTCAGAATCAAATGTTGAAGATTAACTGATAAAAGTAAATAAGAACAGCTTTTAAAATTATATTTGTAAAAGTGATATTTAGATCATAAGTTATCGTCTTCATATGAAAACAAAATTAAAGAGTTTAGCTTTGAGAAACACACACAAAGAATCACTAAAAATATTGTGCACATTAAATTTTTTCTGACATATGTGGAAAAAAACTGAATTATGTGCATTCCAGGTTCAAAACAGAGAAGGATGCATGCCAAAAGGGTGAAAATATTACATAACAGGTGGAATATTTTTCAATCAAATTGCTGCACACTAAAACCCCAAACACTATAACTTTTATTTCTGGTAACTATCTGAAGCTAGCACATTTTCCCCTTCCTTTGTTATCTTGTACAATAATACTTACAATACCATTTCTTTTTTTTTTGTTAGGAAAATGAACAACAAAAAAAATCCTATTCGTCATGTGACTATCAACCTATGTTTCATGCTCTGGAAGCAAATCTTGCAACATGATGATCAAATGCATTCAGACATCCTAATGAATGAATGAATGAATGTTAATTTTATGCACTGTTCGAAAGCTCGGTTTCCGACATTGACGGATTTATGCGGCTTTCCCCCCATTTAAAACACCCAAAAGATTTAAACTGCTTGTGAATGCCAAACAGAAAATATTGAAAAAAGAAAGGTTTTTCCTAAACTGTTTTTCTTAAGATTAGTAAATCTGTATATATTCTAAGTCCCACACTAACTTCTAATAAGTTACAAAAATTATTGGCTTATACAAATAAGCATATGGTATTTTGATCAACAGTGAGTAATTTTGACAAAACTTTAATTTTAAAACATTAATTCAACAATATTAAAATGACATATTTAGTTCCAATTATATATGCAATTATTCTATAATTAATGGTTAGAATAGATAACACAAATATAGATACATAGAACACCAATAAAAATCTTGAGGTAGGACAAAATTTCTTTAGAATCACTATGTAATTTGCAACATACATATTGTAATTAAATGTATAAAATATAAGATAAGCAATTTTGCGTATAGCAGTAATTTTAATAATTTTTGTGCTATGTAACTTTATATGCACAAAAAGCCTACATTTTACAAATTACAAGTGAGAAATATTGTAAACTGACTATTGCACACACACACACAACAAAAATGACTTGTTCTTTAAAGATTGAAAAAACCTCAACAATTTAGTGCATACATATAAAATGTCTTGAAAACTGTTTTTGCTTATTATCATATGCTCCAGCTCTAATTGTCTTTTAAATCAAATTTTAAAATAAATACTAAAAAATTTTAGTCATTTCAAAATTAAAATACAATTTTTATTTGTATGTATTCTTTTATTGAAATTACAGAGTCAAGAGCTAAATTCCCCATCTCTTTCTCTCTCTCTCAACATCTTTCTTCAATACTTCTTTCTTTAAAATAATGTATCCAAAAATATTTACACAAGATCATGAACCCTTTAAAGCTTTTCTAGGAATTGACCAAATATCCTTACTTATAGCAATGGTCCTATACATAAATATAAACAGAGTATACAAATTGCATTACTGACAGCACAAAAATAAAATACAAATAGTGAAAAAATTTATACTTCTGAAGAATAATAATATTGAGTCATATATTCAACAATTTCTACAAGAATTGTTTTTAAGCATAAAAGACTGTAAGAAGAATAACATTGTGTGAAAGTAAATAACATTTTATAACATGCAAGAATATCTTTCTGAAATTTGCAAAAAAAAAAGCTGGAATTATTTACTACATCAAACTGAACCATATAATAATAACAAAAACTCTAAATGTGTAACTTTTAGAAACATACCATGTTGGTTCTTTTACCTGCATTTCAGAAACAATGCAAATAGGCATTTATTTTAAAATTGTAAATTACAGACATTAATATATCAATCGTTTAGTACAAATAAGTTCCTAAATTAATAAAATATATTTTCTGTCAATTACAAAAAGGTTTTTTACTGAAAGAGGCAGAACAAATGAATAAATTGAGTTATGTTAAAAACACAAATACATATATCACATACATATCACACAAGCTGTTTCTCAGTTTTGATTTTTAAATACAAAATATGTGAAACTATATTATTTGAGAAAACTATTTGACCAGAATAAAATGTACTAAAAATATCTAACCATTCCATACACAAAACATATGACTTTTACACATAGCAATACTAAATAATGCTTTCAAATTATGAAAATGACTGAAAAAATACTGGGTACCCTACT
This sequence comes from Trichonephila clavata, assembly GCA_019973975.1. NCBI lineage: Eukaryota > Metazoa > Arthropoda > Arachnida > Araneae > Nephilidae > Trichonephila > Trichonephila clavata. The sequence goes on from BMAO01022580.1 coordinate 29,097, forward strand.
TTTAAAAAAAGTAATTTAATATTGCATTATTTTATTTCAAATTTGCCAAATATTATATTTCATATACAAATTTCTACAGTTAGAAAAATCCATCATATATAATGTCTGCATTAGTACAAATGTTTTAGCACCAAAATAATTAACTTAAAAAACATGTTATCTATTAGTTAAGACATTAACATAGTAGCTAAATAGGATGATAAGGGGAGAAATATACAAAAAGAGTTCATACTGCATTTTTTGGAAGTAGGCAAGGAAAACTAACTATTAACTGAAACAAACAGTATTAGTATTGAATTTCAAATAAAATCTGGCAAATTTTATGAAAATTTGATGGGGACTTAATTGTATACTTCAAATTTAGCTTTTGCATGAGTAAGGATATGGGATTTTAGATTAGTTGACTGTGCAAATTTTTTATTACATTCATCAAATGGACAAACATAAGGTCTATCGCCAGTATGGATACGAACATGAGTTCGTAGATTAAAATCCAAGGAGAAACGTTTGCCACATCCTTCAAATGTACACTGAAAAGGTTTTTCTCCTGTATGCACCAACTGATGTCTTTTTAATTTGGAGCTTTCAACAAAAGCCTTTCCACATTCAGCACATACATGAACTCTTGGACCATGAGTATGTAAATGCTTCCTCATAGCCGAATTATCTCGGAACATTTTGTTACAACCTTTATGTGGACAAGCTATAGTTCGTGCAATGTCATCATTCTGCTTACGAGGTTTCATTTTTGCAAATTCAGCAAGCTGTTTGGGATCACTCAGGTCAACACCAGGTATTCCACCAGGAAGAGCTTTCTTGCCAGTCATGTACTCAGTATAATCAGGATCAGGCTCTGGTGTCATAGAATCTTCTCCACAATCCTTTTTTTCATCATCACTACCAGATGCCCAAACAGTAACAGAAAACTCACCTTCCAATGTTTTGATCTGCACTTGCTTGCGATCCCACCTTCGAGCTGCACGCTTGCTTTCTGACAACTGATCACCTGTCAATTTTCCTTTGTTTCCATTTTTTTTGCCTTTCCTTCCTCGTTTATTATTTGGTTGACCAGATGCTGAATCTAAAATAACATCATTTGTAGAAACTGGAATATGTTCAAAAGCACATAACACTTCGGATTCAGAATCAGCACCAACAATTTCTTCTTGTGGTTGCAATATGATTCCCTGGCTGTTGGCATCTAATAAAGGCTGCAAAGCTATCAAGGGTTGCTCTTCGCTAACTTCACAAGTAGTAACTGTTTCAACTGGCATGCCAACAAGGATATCAGCAATTTCAACTTCACGAGTATCCGAAACAACAACTTCAGACGCGATATCAGTACAGCCCAGATTATTCATATTTAAATTATTAGAAGGAACTAGTCCTAAGAAAGTGAAAAAAATGTGTTAAAAGTCACTATAATCTTTAAAAATCATACAATTTGTACGAGCTTCAAATTTTGATAATAAAAGACAAAAGATATTACTGCAGAATCAATCAAAAATTTCGTGGTTTTATATTAAATCTAATACGTACGTTCACCTTTAGAAGCTACATAACCAGGCATTCCGTTCAAATAATACAGTCCATTATTCAAATCCATAACAGTTTTTAGTTTCAAATTTGTTTTAAAATCAAAATTTTGCCATGTAAGTACCATCAAGAATCGAAAGACATTTTGATTTGCCTACATAAGTACCAATGAAAGATAGACCACCATTTTGTTTCAGTACTTGTTGCCACACTAACAAAAATATTCAAAATATCCGATAAAATATTTTAGATTTTAAATTTGATATTTTTTAATTTATATATGAAAACAACTTTTTAAATAATATAATCAAACTAGTTGACAACACGGAAAAACTCTTTCGCTACAGTTGAAAATTTCCCACCCCTAAATTCCTCCTTTAAACTTAAAATTAAGAGCCAAAGCGTTCCTTAGATGGAACTAGTTTGTGGGATACCTTTAACCTTCGAAATATTCTGAACGGGACAATCAACTTCAACAATCGTAAATTACTTTTTTTAGGTTTTTCTTGTCGCTGTTTTTAGATAAAATATTTCCTTATGTTAACTAAACATGCCAAGTTAAAGTGTAGAATAGGGGGGAGTGCTTTGGACTAGGCAATTTTTCTTTGGATTTGGTGATTTTAATCTAGATGTTACATATAGCCTGGCTATGGACCAGTTCTACCGTAAAGCTTACTATCGAAGCGCTGCAGTCATTAAAACCCGGTTTCAGCAGGTTTTCCTCTTTCCGGTTTCAGCAAAATAACATTGTTTTGTGTTAGTTTGTAGGCGGAAGCAGTTTTAATTTCGCTGTGATTTTGCTAGAAATTTTTTTTATCAATTTAAAATGAGCAGCCTAAGAAACAGGAAACTTGGAACTGTCTGTTCCGCATTTGGATGCAGCATGAGAAGTGGTACAAATTTGCCATCTACAGTAAAAATGTACCCCATTCCTGCAAGCCCATCTAGAAGGCTGCAATGGGTGGCTGCTTTGCAACGAAAAAATTAGAAAGAAAATCCTAAATCTGCGATTTGTAATAAGCATTTCATTAAAGGTTAGTATTAAAATGATACTATTCTAATTTTGTGGCGCTTTATCGAAATAATCTCATGTATTTTGTTAAAAACATTGCTCGATTCTTATTTACGGTAACCTTGGCAGCAATTTTGGCGACAGTTTTCGCAATAATATGAAATTAGTTTTCGACTAATTTTATTTATATTATTTACACAATCCCTTATATTTGTATTTATTAGACATATGTTAATTCAAAAACATAACCTGCTTCTGTGATTTTACACGAATATTTGTTGTGTGAATTAAATTGTTTTTTGTGTTGCATAGTGCAATCATGTAACATAGAAATCAAAATTATCTAAATACATCAGTTTTGTTAGACTAATTTTAAAATTTCAAGAGTGCATTGAATCAGTTGTGCTAAAAAAATAAATGTTATATGTTGTATTTCATTTTATGATTTAGAGGATTTACTAAATGAAATGATAATTTTAACTAAGTCTTTGTCTAAGTTATTTATTTTGATCTTGTACATAGACAACTATTATTAATATGAACTGATATGATAGACACATGAAACGCAGTAAAGAGCAGAATGGTAATTTATTTGGTATGTTCAAATTTTATTAATATCGTAAAGTAATCCAAGTAATTGTGCTAAGTTGCATATTTACTTAATTCATGTATATTTGTTAAACTGAAATATCAATCGATTTGTTTTCAATTTATTCTAAATTTAAATTGCATTATGAATTTTTTGACTGATTAATATTTATTTATAAATTTTACTTTAAAAATTTTTTTTCTTGCAGAATTTTTTTCCAGAGATTTAAAGAATTAGGAATGAAGTCCAATGTGAAGCTGGATACCAAAAATCAAGGTTATTTTGGAGAAAAAATTAAAGTCGGATTCTTTTGATATTTGTAAATGTGATTTTTTTAAAAAAATATTAACCATCCAATTTATTTCTGTGTTATGTTTTTTTTTCTGACTTATGTCAAAGACTTTTCACACAAATATGTTGTACCAAAGGCCTTTTATAGCTTTTGCTGAAATTTGAAGATATTCTGTGCAAATTTCTAACCAAAACTCAAGATCATCTAATTCATACCTGGATTTTAATTCAGAATCTGTTAATAGTTCAATCAGTTCTTGTTCTGTTAGTAATATATCTTGATTTTTATTGAAATGGAATTTTAATTGAGTCATTTTAACAGGATAACTCCTTTAATATTATGGAAAATTTATATCCTTTTTAATTTTAAATTCTGTGTGTGTGAAAATATAAAAAAAAATGTTGTAAGTATTATTTTTACTTAGTATTATACGAAATATAAGATAATATGCAAATTCTTGCTTTTTATATTGAGTTACGATTATTTTGATTTTAATTAACTCAAAGAATTGAATATATTAACAATTTTAAGTCATTAATTAATTTTATAATTGCCACATTATGTTTTAATTAAAAATTCTTCAAATAATTCTTTAGTATAGTGTAGGCATATAATAGTATAGGTATATGTGAAAATCAACTCTGTGTAATTCAAATAATTACAAATGAACAGTATGTAATTCAAACAATTACAAATAGAAAAATATGTAGCTTAAATAGTAAATAAACACTGTGTAGTTCGAAATAATGGCAAATAAGCAATTTTTTAAATTTCCAATGGTCAAGGTTACAGAAGGCTATTCACCACAAAAGGGACAGGTCTGCTGTTAAGTGGATATTCAAACTCGGCAAATAAGCACTTTGTATTTCAAATACTTACAAATAAAAAATATACTATTCCGATACATGTAAATAATGTCTATGTACTGTTCAAAATAGTTGCAAGTTAACATTATATAACCTTAATTTATTGTAATTAACAGTGTATTTATCTTTGTATTATTTTTATGAAGATGGCCAAATAGATTTATTTAAAATGTTTTGAAAATGTTTTTATTTTATTTTATGTTTAGAAATCTATTTATATGTACTTATAAACTTTCATTAACTAGTTTGTAAAATTCACACACACACACACACACAATCTCAGTCTTTTATAAAGAATCCGTCATTGACAGAATTCAAAAGACTGTGGCAAGCATTACTAAACTAATGAATTTAATTACAAGTATGCTACTGATAATCTTTAACAGAGGGCTGGTTTATTGACACTATCCAGTCTGTGCTCCTTCTCATAATCACCACCCAAAGTTGTTACTTTGCAGCAGAGGCAGATTAAGGTAGTTGGAGGCCCCTGGCGGTAAAAGGTTTGAGGCCCATAGGCTCAAGAGTCGAAAAACTAAACTAGTGTAAAGAGCCGCTTACTTTTAATTCTCAAAATAAAATGTATTGCTAATAATAAAACTCAACGGTTAAAGAAAAATCTTAACTGTATATAAAAAAAATAAAACCTTGCTAAAGAGCTTGCAGTTTTGCTATACAGTTTCATTTCTCTTTGGCAAATTTCATCAATTATTTTTGCCATATCTATTTTGTCCAAAACATTTTGTTCTGTATATAATATGGCCATGTTGTTCAAATTGTCTTTTCTCCCATAGTACTTCTTAAATTATTTTAACACGTTTTAAAACTGAAAAAGATCTTTCGCCTGATGCATTCGATAACGGTATTGGAAAAATATTTTCAAGTATTTCTACATTAGGATTTCTCTTGCAACTCTATAAATTTCTAGTGGTGGTTTTCATTATATCTTTGTTTTCTTTTCTTTTCTTGATCCACAGTCCATATAGTCAAAATTAAATGATTCAATATCGTCTTTGTAGATTTCCTTTAACTTATGTGTAGCTTTCTTTTTAGTTTCAGATTATAATCTCTCATCAAAAATACAATATAGTGTTCTATAACAGTTTAATAAATCTCAGCTCTTCGGGATAGTTCTGCTCTTGTCCTATCGCATATGACGTTTCTCAAACTGTAGGGCGCGCCCCCCTAGGGGGCATGATAACCCAACAAGGTGGGCACGAACACATCGAAAATAAAACATTATTTAATAATATTATTAATTTATTAAAACAAAACAAAATACATTCTGACATAATAAAAATAAAATACATATTTACTCTGATATAATATTTTTATAAATATATCGGTACTGCACACTGTATTTGATAATTAACTTAACAATGCGAAGTTTAGAACAAGTTTAACAACTGCTAGTGACACCATGGGCTTGTCATAAAGTTATATTAAAAATTAATACAACAATTTGACTTGACAATTTGTACGGTTTGTTATTGAATTCGTATTGTAGATTTACGTCAAAGTAATTTGCTATTGTTTGAATGGGAGAGGTAGGTGCGAAGAAAAGTATGACTGAAAATTGGGTCGCAAGTATTGAAAGTTTGATAAGCACTGGCATACGACATAAAATGAATTCCCTATGAAATTTTCCCTTTTTTCAAAAATTCTTAACCGACTTCTTTACTTTCACCAAAAATGTTTTTTTCGCCCTTTTACTGCCTGCGAGCTTGTCCAGCTTCCTCTTCAAACGAGAGCGCTGATAAATCAATTGTTCCTTGTCCATTTTTCCAAATTCATTTCTGAAATTTTTAATATAATTTTCTAGAGAATTTAGTAAGATAGATCCTTTTAATTATATATGTTCATACTCGACTCATTTCAATGATTTGCAATTAGCATTTATTCTCTGGAGTATGGTATTCCCAATCATGGTCATTAGGGTAGTTTCATATTTTTCCATCTGTGTTTCTAAAAGGAAGTAAAGCTTTCAGTATCGTGGTCTTTTTTTCCTCATTCGTATCACGGATTTCACTCAGGACCAATTTTATTAATCGTTATCTTGCTATTAAGGTCTAAATTCAACTAATTTGAAATAGTTTGCTTTGATATAGAAATATCTTTTACCATGTAATTTCCTTAGTAAAATACACTGAAGGAATTGGAAATCCCTTAACAAAGAAGGATTTGTGCTATGTCGACGAAATTTGGTAGGCGTGTTTATACATCTGAAAGATAACTTTGATTCAAATTTCTCGCTGGGCGCATAAGTGTGGCGCTATTTGCGAAGTGTACTTTAAATACGCACTATAAAGTTTGTGAGAGTTATTTATCTATGAGATTTGACGTAGGGAGTTGATATTAGTCCAAAATGTCTTCAAGACGACGAATAAGCCATTATTAACAACTCGTTGAGTTTGAACGCGAGGTTGTACAATAGGTCTAAAAAAATGTATTTTCTTTCCACGATATTATAGAAAGACTTGGAAGGAATGTATCCACTGTGAATGATTTTTGACAGCAGTGATCCAGGGAAGGCAATACACCTCAAGAAAACTATGGCTCAACCTCGCACGGGTCACAACTGACAGAGAAGATCACAGTATTTACCACATGGCTGGGGAAGGTAACGCATCTGCAGCAAAAATTACAGTTTTTTTCGGCACTAGAGTGACACAGTGAACTATAACAAATCAATCATTTAAGAAATAGCTCCCAATCAGACGCCCTGTAGTGTTCGTACTATTAGCTCTAAATCATTGAAGTCTCTGATTTCAGGGATGTCACGCTTGAGATCATCGAAGAGCGGAGTTGTGATGTGTTGTGTTCTCCGATCAAAGCTGTTTCCGTCTTGGTGCCAGTGATGCAGTGGCGTAATGGAGAATATTAGGGGCCCCCTGCAAAGTCAGGTTTGGGGCACCAAGACATACTTGATGTCAGTCAGGCTATGGGGCTCTAGAATCCTGGCCCAGCCGCGCGATGCGCGGGTTGAGAAGTGTACGTTACGCCACTGCACTGATGGTTTTATATTGATTAGAAGAAGGTCATGTCAGCGCCTGCAATATTTCTGTCACCTACATACACTGGGCTTTCACCAACAGTTATGGTCGGGAGTGTGCAATTTTTTTGATTGATGGAGCACTCTCGAGGTTAATTCACACAATGACTGCAAACTAGTACGCCAGTCTGGCGAAACAAACTGTTGCACTGCGATTTATAAACATCATTCAAGGGGTGTTTTCCAACAGGATATCGTGCTCCCTCATCCCTGTTGTAATCCAACAGGCTCTATAGAGTGACGACGTGTTGAGTTGGCCTGCTAGATCACCAGATCTTTTTCCAATCGAGCAGGAATGGGACATCATTGAATGCAATGTCAGCTTCATCCACAACCAGAATTAAACAACCTTATAATGACCGACCAAGAACAACAAGCATGCAATTCCATCCTACATACTGATATCCGGTACCAGTACGACACGAGGCATGAACGTTTGCGTGCTTGAATTTAAAGTTGTGGCGGTTATACCAGTTTTTAATGCATCATTTTTTCACATTTGAAATGGCTCTACTCTCGCTTGCATGAACCTGTGATCTTGAAACTTTAATCAATTTAATATGCTACCTATACATTTGTATAGGTAGCCTATTATCGATTTGTATTGCCGAAGTTTTATTATTCGACAATATTTTTTACTTGGTGCTCGGATTTTTTTTCGATCATTGTAAAATGTACCCAAGAGTAGTCAAGCACGCCTGTAAACTGAAAACGAACTTGTTTGATTTAAATATCATTCATTTGCTCAAAATAAAATTTGGGCAAAAAAAAAAAAAAAAATGCATGCGAAAAGTTTGTACAGATTGCAACATTGGTTCAAGATTTTTTTTTTCACGTTGAACTTATAAGTGGAATCCATTAAGCTTGGGTCCCCTCTAGAGCTGGGGCCCCTGGCGGCCGCCAGGTCCGCCACCCGCTTAATCCGCCTCTGCTCAGCACACTCAAACAAGCTGAATCTGAATCTGAATCTAATCAAGAGACTGGGACCGCCAGGTCCCTCCGCTCCTTATCTGGTGCTACAGTAGCTGGTGTTGTTCTCTTGGATGGGAGAAAAGTAAAAACTTTCAAGACTTGGGTGTGGCTTCGTGGAGTAGCGTCCAATGGGGTGGCAGGAAAGGATCAGGTCTTCAAGGTGGGATCCTAGTGGCTAAGAGAGCTGTTGACTTTTATTTTTGCCTGGCCCGGTGTGTTTGAAAAGAAAAATTTTTACTTTGTGATGAAAAGTGTAGGTGTAATAAATGTAATTAATAAAAAGGAGAAAAATATGGAATTAGTGAATTGATGCAGTGAAATTAATCGTCAAGGAAAGCTTCCATGAGTAAAAAGGCTTGCTGTTTGTAATCGTTGGTTTTTTTAAGTTCGGGGATTATTTTAGTTATTTTGGGATATTGTTTAAGGATGTTTGCCATGATTTTAAAGAGATCAATTAAGTTTTGTATATTTGAGGTGGATTCATTGTTGTCATTATCGTTATCGTTATTAGGGGTGGTCTGGGGATGATTTTGTCTTTCTTTGGATTCGTTGCTGATGTGAGTTGTTTTGTTTTGCTTTTTATTTCCGTTAACGATATTGGCGAAGGAAATTCCTTCGACAACATCATTAGTGTTAGTATTTACCTTATGTCTATTAATAATTGGAGCACCCGTCTTGGGCTTAGGGAATTTTGGGCATTTTGTGTAACACGCTGTGTGTCCGTATGAATTACAATTAATACAGTATAGGTTTTCAATTCTCCTTTTAATTTCACAATCGCGGGTGATGTGCTCGTTTCCGCACTTGAGGCATCTGGGCTTATGGTGGCAATTAGCAGCTGTATGATAAAATTGGTTGCATTTGAAGCATTGGGGGACACCCTTAACGGAATATCCCTCAACTCTGATTTGCATATATCCGAGGTGTGTTAGTTCAAATATTGATTGGTTTTCCTTATTTCTGGGTAGGGTAATTAAATAGAATGGGAGAGGAGCTTTAGTACGTTTTGATATGAGTTGGTGGCAGCTAGTAATGTGGAATCCTTGATCTTCAAGGTCTGTGGTGACGTCCTCGTTTTTGGTGCAACCTGGTAAACCTTTAATGACAACTTTAATTGGTTTAATATCTTTGGGGGGTATGACATGATATTCGAAGTCGGAATTTGATTCTAGAAAGGTGTTTAGTTGCCTGTAGTCTTCAATGTTGTTTGCGTAGAGCCTAATATATTCACCTGAATTTTTACAGTTAACTTCAGGGAACTTTTCAGTGATCAATTTAATTTGGTTTCTGTAATGTGTGGTTACTTTTAACATAACTGGGGGTGGAGGCTTAGGGGTGTTAGTGATCGTATCGGAGTGAATTTCAGTTGGGGTATCTTGTTCTAAGTTTTCGTATGGATTGCTAAGAGGAATTGGTTCTGAGATTTTTATAGGGGAGGAGGGTCTGGCAGTTTTCTTAGGAAAGACAAAATCATCCTGAGATTCAATAATTTCCTTGCGTTTAACTTGTTTGTTCTTAATATTAACTTCATCAGGGTTAAGAGTTATTTCCATTGGTTCATTAGTTTTAATAGTTGGGCAATGGTGGTCCGGGCAGTCAGGCAAAGTACATGGTGGTAAGGTCTGAAGCTCTCTTACCTTTTGGTCCCTGGCCTCTCTAAGATATTCAGGGAATAAATGTATGTCCGCCGGATGATTTTCGCTGACGATCTTTTCATGAGATTTTACAAGTCTCTCCGCTTTCTCGATACCTTCCATGGATTTCTTTAGATTCCGGCAATGTTCTTGAGGGGTTTGTGATCGAGAAACACTGGATCTGGAGGAAGCAGTGGATCTTGATTTGTAGCTAGACTTCAAAGAATGCGCGTCCATATCTGAGTCAGAGTCGCTGTTCATCATCCTTCCGATGCTGTCGACTCGATCTACAATACCACATTCAAACAAGCTTTGGTTACCTTTTTTATACTCCACGGAGAACTACGTTAAACGCCCTCTACCGGCTGTACGTAATGCGCAGTCACGCTGTATTTCTAATCATTAACATACTTCCCTAACATGTACCTTCACGCCAAGTTTCGTTTCAATCCCGCAATTATATCTTGGTGCGCTAATTTTTTTGTCCATGAGTGTGTCTATATATATATATCATGTTTAGAAAAATAACTATATTATATGTATATTAATATCTTAATTTATACGATTTGTAGATCATGTCAAGTGATTATATGGAATTGGAAACATCAAAGGCTAGATATGATAAAAAACTAACATGGAATGGGAACAAACTTCCCTATCCATTTGTTCAAAGAGCAACAAAACATGTTACATGTGTATAATAAAAAGTTGTTGTTTCCAATTTGTTTTAGAGACATTTATATGTACCTTGTGGAAAAAGAATGTACATATACAAGGGGGGGGGAGAGGAATTACGAAATTTAGATACATTGAATTACGTATTGAGTAGGAAAGTAAACCCTCTTTCAATATATAGAAATAATGTTTTGAACATTTCTATTTTAATTAGTAAAGCACAGGCTAGTCAACCTATGCATATAAATAACTTTAATGCTAGATTTCTGCTCCCAGCAATGGTCATTATACATGCATGGCTAGGCATACATTGTTTTTTCAAATTAATAAAATGAAAGGAAAGGTTGACTTATCTTTATTCCTGAATTTACGTAGTAAGAATTTCAATATTTTATGAGATTGTTGTTTTGAATTATTTTGGGAGTAGTCAGTGACGGATTCAGCGGGTGTTGGACCTGGCGGCCGCCAGGGGCCCCAAGCTTGATGAGTGCAAGACACACCAACCAAGCCCCCTTGGAACAAAAAATGAAAAGAAAACAAAGTTACAATGAAACCCCCGCTAGAAATTTATCGGCATGCAAAAGAAATCCTAATGTAGAAAAACTTTAAAAAATATTTTTAACAATACCGATATCGAATGCATCAGGTGAATGATCTTTTTTACTTTTAAAACGTGTTACAAATAATTTAAGAAGTAGTATGGGAGAAAAGACAAATTGAACAACATGGCCATATTTTACACAGAATAAAATGTTTTGGACAAAATAGATATGGTAAAAATAATTGATGAATTTGCCAAAGAGAAATCAAACTGTATAGCAAAACTGTAAGCTCTTAAGTAAGGTTTTTAATACTTTTTTATATATACAGTTAAGATTTTTCTTCAGCCGATGAGTTTTATTATATCACTACATTTTATTTTGAGAATTTAAAATAAATGACTCTTTTCACTATTTTAGTTTTTCGACTCTTAAGCCCATGGGCCCCAAACCTTTTACCGCCAGGGGCCTCCGACTACCTTAATCCGCCTCTGGTGCTGAGTCGTTTACAAAGAAAGTGCGGAGGTAGACATACCATTACACCGTTTTCGAAGACAATATGAGCAGCTGTCGCAGTTTGAGAGGGTTAGAATCATCGGCATGATGGAAGCTGGGTGGTCAACTAGGTGAGTAGTTTGTCAATTAGGTCGCTCTGATTATGTTGGGAGGGGATGTTGGGATCAGGGCATCTGAGAGATGTCATTTACATGAAGACCAGGCTCAGGGCACACTCGACAGACCAGTCGTCGAGAAGACCGCCACATCAAAGAAATGCACGCTTACAGCCAACTGCTTCATCGGCCGCCATTCAGGCACAGGTAGCACCTTCACTAGCGGGCCCTGTTGTGTCTTCTCGAACCATACGAAGATGCCTGGCTGAAGGACATTTGGGATCGTGGCGCCCATTACGTGTGTTGCCCTTGACGCCCACCTATCGACGCCTCCGTTTGGAGTAGTGCCACGCACGAGGAAACTGGACTGCAGCAGAATGGAACCAGGTCGTCTTTAGCGACGAATCCAGTGATGACAATCGTGTTGGTGTGTAAAAACCCCGTGGTGAACGCCTGAATCTTGCCTTTGCTTTACAGCGACACACCGCCCCCATGGCTGATGTGATGGCATGGGGTGCCAGCGCCTACAATACATGGTCACCCCTAGTATTGATCCGTGGCACCATGACAGCCCAGAGGTATGTTCATGACATCCTGCAACCACATGTGTTGCCACTCAGCTCTCATGCAGCTTTAAAGTGCAACGTTAATGCTACTTTCCCTCACTCCAAGACATACAATGAGGGCATTGCGGGGTAATATGAGGGTCATCGGGAAAATATAGACCGTTTATTTAGACAAAATGAAAACACACAATATTTACTTAAGGCGAGGTACCATCTTCATGATTTTTTTAAATTTTACTATTTGATATTTGGTTTTAATTGTATTTTCTATAAAGGTTAATATTTTTCAATAATTTCATACAAATTTTTTTTAATTTGTTGCAAAATGTTTGTAAAATTTAATTTTTTTGAACTTTAAAAAAATTTTTTAATTTTTAAGGCTTTTTTAAATATGTATCTTTTTTTTTTTCCAAATTTTTTCCAAGTACCTTATAATATACTACATAAGCTGTGCATGAGTTTTTTCTACTGCTGCTCTTTAATTTTTTATTAATTTTTTTATAGTTTAACTTCCAAAAATGATAAAAAAAAACCCATTAATTTTCATTTTGAAGTTTTTTAGAAAAAGTACTAAACATTTTAGAGCTAATTCCATGCACAGTTTTACAAAACATACATTTCAGAACACGTATAAAAATTTTTAAACCCATACTTCAATTATCAAAAAAGCCTCAGAGTTTTGAATAATAGTATATGCACAAAAATTCAACATGGAGAAAGATGAGTTTGAAGTTTTCATTCCCCGAATAGCATGATATAATATTCATAGAATAGTCTAAAACTTTTATGAAATGTTAATTAGCTTATTTAAAACTGCTTACCATAAGAAATTGCAAAAACGTAGAACAATTAAACAGTATACTGCCATAATGAATATATAGAAGAAAACGAATGAAAGATCAATATTTTATAAAACTCTTTATCTTAATAATTATAAAAAAATATAAATACACAAACTTCAGAGCTAATGTACAACATGTACAAAAGATGTTTATTTTTTATTTCCATGATTATAAAAGACTTCGCATGTTAAATATTGTACACGAATGAAAGCACAATCAAATAACAATTTATAGGTAAAATATATCAAAATATGTGCATTTGTTTAAATAAATATCTTAAAATATTTTAATAATAAACTGTTGAATTTCACACACATGGGATATATATATATCACCAAAAACAAATATAAAAAAATGGGAGAGTTTTTCTATTCTTGCGAAATAGATTTTTAATTATCTGAGTTATCAAAATGAGATTTAGTATTTGTGCTTTGGGAGAATCCGTTTTGAAGTTTTAATTTCATTCATGTTGTATACGCTCAGGCGACACCAGCGCCAATCTCTGTAACCCCCGGATGTAAGCGGGAGAAGGAGTAGACATACTTTTTTCCCCAGCAGCGCGCGCCTAGTCAGGTTTAACAACCTGTAGATGTCATTAAATATCCTTAAACTTTAACGTCTCTCTTTCATTCAACATACCCCTAGACACCACCCTCTCTGTTACATGGGGGTTCGACCTCGCAACCTTAATATTTTTGAACCCGTGTAAAATCAAAAGTCGCCCCCCCCAAAAAAACGGCGCTCATCGAAATCGCCCAACACAATGGCGAATGCTGAATCAACGAATAACTCCGACGCCTACTAAGAGCCAATCCTCCGCTCCGAGACCAATACTACCGTCTCCTTCGCCAAGCCAAACCAAAGCTTGAGACTCAACCACAAAAAGTCTCTTCGGCATCGTCCAAGTGTTCCAGTGAAACAAAAAGGCCAATTTCCCCGCCTATTCATCGCATCAAGAGTGTAAACTCCATCTGCTTCGTATCTCCAATCATCGCCGTGAAAAGTGAACAGTGGTGAACTCATCGCAAACGGATAGCTTTTTATAAGCGAAGTCTATCTGCAGTCTACAAACACTCCGATATCGTCCAATCAGGTAGGATCAAACCTTTTTTACTCAGCATGTATCGAAATACTAAGAAAGAAGATCTAATAACCGCCGCGAAAGAACTAGGTGTTACTGTCCCAGAAAATGCTACGCTTGTGAATTTAAAAGCACTTATCGAACAAACTGACACTTTCAAAAACGAACCTGAATTCGTTAAGGATATGCTTAATTTACTCGTTGAGGAACGAAAAGAGTCAGAACTAGAAAAAAAAACAAGTAGAACTAGTGAAAAAAGAAGCCGAGCAAACGGCCCAAAAAATCATTCAACTTCAAAAAGAAATTGAACTCGCGAAAATAAACTCCGCTATAAATTCTAATAATTCAAACAATACTACTGCAACATTCGAAACACCGTCAACTAACCTTTTAGAAAGTCTCATTAAATCCGTTAAGACCCTTAGTATGCCAGTTCCTTCTAAACCTGAAAATTATAATTTATTTTTTCATTCACTTGAACGTGCGTTTACAACCAAAAATGTTCCACAGGAATTAAAATCAGAGATCTTAATTAATATTCTCGGTGAAAAAGCTAACAGTATTTTACTTTATATCCCCGAAAACGAACTCCAAGATTACGAGAAAGTTAAACACATTATTTTACGAGAATTCCAACCAACCCCACAAGAATGTTTAATTAATTTTCGTAGGGCCCAACGATTGCCAAACGAATCGCACGTACAGTTTTCGTCACGATTAACAAGTTCTTTTGAATATTATTGTAAACTTCGTAATGCGAATGATTTTAAAACTTTGTGTGAGTTAATGATAGCCGACAAATTATTTTCCACCCTCGATCGAGAAACGCAACAACATATCGCGATACGCCAAAACGAATCTTGGTTTAAGCCTACTGAATTGGCTAGGGAATGCGATGTTTTCTTCGTAGCAAAGCGAAAGTCGTATTCCTACAACACACACCATCAACCGCCGTATGACAGCAAAAAACAAAAATACAATCAGTCTCAGGGCTTTAATCGCTACTACTCTCGTGATAAAAATTTCACTAATTATTCACCGAAACACTTCAACAAATAACCCGCGTCGTAGTTCTCACAGAAACGAAACTCATTTCAATTCTAGACCTAATTCAAATCACGGTCCTGTTTGTAAAGTCGAAGGTAAAATGTTTAATGAATCCTTACATGAATTGCAATACGAAAATATTTTTGTTAATGATAAAATCGTGAAAACTTTAATCGATTCGGGAGCGAATATTGTGTGTGTGAAATCTTCCCTCATTCCACCCGAAACAAAATCTTTAGGAACTGTTCAATTAACATGTGCTTTCGGAAATGAAATTCAAGCTGAACTTACTAAAATTAAATTAGCTCTTCCAAGTTTTCCTGAAAACCCAATAATAGTAACTGCAGCTGTCTGTAATAAATTGTATTGTGATTTAATAGTTCCGCCTAATATTTTTGATGATTTAAATAAAGCAGAAAAAGAAAATGCACGGATTTCAGAAAAAAATCCTACTTCCTCTCATTCTAAGAACATTCTTTCGCCTAAAAACAAAAATGATAGACAAAATAATTTCGCTAGCCAAAATATGTCGAGCTTGCATTCTTTTGCACCGCAAACTATCCCAAATCATTCCGGCGAAGGTTCAAGGCCAAATGGCTCAAATCGATTTCCAAACAATCACAGCGCGAGTAATGTAAAACACCCAATGAATAAAAATGAATCGTTAAACTCTCCAAAACAGAAATTATTCGATAGAAAAGAAAATAAGAAATATGAACTGACGTCACAGCCCAGATCCGATCAAACATGTTATATAACTAATTTTCAGCGCGAAGCTAACGTAAACAAATCTTATTCTGAATTGAAAATTAGCGATTGTAATTCTTTATCAGTTAATAATAAAAACGAATCTCTCTCTTTGTTTTTTCAAAATGAGAATTGTTATTTATCAAATTTAAATGTAATTTATCCTCAAGTAGATTTATCGCATATTTTGAACGTTGATACGCTTCGCGAAGTTGAAAACCTTATCCAATCTTACAAACCAAATAAAATTACAGATGCAAATTACCCTTTCTGATGACACACCTATCACGTTACGTCCTAGAAGATTAAGTCAAGCGGAAAAAAAATTATCGTCGAAAACCAAATTGAGCAATGGCTGTCTGATGGAATAATTTCCCCAAGTTCATCTAATTTTGCCGCACCTTTAGTTCTTGTCAAGAAAAAAGACCAGTCAACTAGACTCTGTGTTGATTTTCGTGCTCTTAATTCTAAAACAATTAAACAAAGATTTCCACTACCCCTCATTGAAGACATTTTTGATCAACTCCATGGAGCGATACTCTTTTCAAATCTGGACTTAAAAAACAGTTTTTTTCACATCAAAATTGATCCTGATAGCCGTAAATACACCAGTTTCATAACACATAATGGTCAATACCAATTTAATAGAGTTCCTTTTGGTTTGTGTAATTCTCCCTCACTATTTCAAAAATACATTCAAATTGTGTTTAAAGATCTCTTAAAAAACAACACTGTTATTATATACATGGACGACATTTTAATTCCGGCAAATTCTGAATGTGAAGGGATTGCAAAGCTTAAAAAAGTATTTGATGTTGCTGCTACTTATGTTTTAGAGTTTAATTTTAAAAAGTGTAATTTTCTTCAGCGGAAATTAACTTTTCTTGGCCATATTATTGAAGAAGGCACTATTCGTCCTTCAACAGCTAAAACAAATGCAGTCATGAATTTCCAAACACCTAAAAACACTCGGCATGTCCAATCATTTTTAGGACTAACAGGCTATTTTAGAAAATTTATTAAGGACTATGCATCAATCTCACGACCTTTAAGTGATCTTTTACGAGACAAAGTTCCATTCACCTTTGGTCCTATACAAAAACAAGCTTTTCTCTCTTTGAAGCAAATTTTGTCTCAGGAACCTGTATTACATCTTTATCAGCAAAACGCTCCATTACAAATACACTGCGATGCCAGTGCGAAAGGGTTTGGCGCTATACTTCTACAAATGGACTCAAATCAGAACTTTCATCCAATACACCTATATGAGTCGTAAAACTTCTCCTCAAGAAGAGAAATACTCCAGCTACGAGCTAGAGGTCTTAGCGATAGTTACAGCATTAAAAAAATTTCGACACTACCTCGTCGGCACAAAATTTCAAATAATCACAGATTGCCAAGCATTTCAAAAAACTATATCAAAGAAAGATTTACCACCTAGAATAGCACGATGGGCTCTCTACTTAGAAGACTTCGATTACGAAATACTTCACAGGCCAGGTAAACAAATGCAACATGTTGACGCGCTCAGTCGTTATCCCGTCATGCTCATACAATACAATGAGACAACACAAAAAATTAAAAAAGCACAAATTAATGATGAGTTTACATCCAGTATTAAACAACTATTACAATCATCTTCAGCCTCTGATTATACATTAAAAAACGATGTGCTGTACAAAATTGTCAACGAC
Source organism: Trichonephila clavata (assembly GCA_019973975.1). Taxonomy (NCBI): domain Eukaryota; kingdom Metazoa; phylum Arthropoda; class Arachnida; order Araneae; family Nephilidae; genus Trichonephila; species Trichonephila clavata. The sequence goes on from BMAO01022580.1 coordinate 46,849, forward strand.
CAAGAACTTCTAGTCGTTCCACTTGAAATGCAAAAACAAATCGTACAACTTGAACATTCTAAAGGACATTTCGGCATCAACAAAACTGAAAATTTAGTCAAACAACAATTCTTTTTCCCAAATATGCGTAAGACTGTAGAAAATGTTATTGCAAATTGTATTCCTTGCATTCTTTCATCCAAAAAATTTGGCAAACGAGAAGGATTTCTACATCCTATAACCAAAAGGTGATATTCCACTTGATACCTACCATATTGACTTTTTGGGTCCACTCCCAAGTACCAACAAAAATTACAAATATATCTTTACTGTCATCGACGCTTTCACCAAATTTTTGTGGATTTATCCTGTAAAGTCTCCTTCCGCTAACGATGCTTTAGACAAATTAAAATTACAACAAGTAACATTTGGAAGTCCCAGACGAATAATTTCAGACAAAGGAACAGCATTCACTTCGACAGAATTTCAGAAATTTTGTCAGGATGAAGACATCGAGTTTATTTCAATCACAACAGGTGTACCGCGTGCGAACGGTCAGGTAGAAAAAATTCATGCAACGTTAATACCATTCCTAACAAAGCTTTCACTTGAAGATCCCAATAAATGGTATAAACACGTATCATCAGTTCAACGAATAATTAACAGCACTGTTTCCATAGCCACCAAATATACACCATTTGAACTTTTAACAGGCGTCAAAATGAAAAATAAAGATGACATCAAAATCAAAGCCATTCTCGAGGAAGAAAATTTCCAATTATCTTTACAGAATAAACAACAAATGAGAGAAGATGCCAAATCCAATATCCTGAAATTACAAGAACAAAGTAGACTACACTACAATAAACATCGCAAAGAAGCAAGAAAATACAAAGAAGGCGACAGAATTGCAATCAAGAAAACCCAGTTTGGAGTAGGTGTGAAATTGCGACCAAAATATTTTGGCCCATATGAAGTCGTGAAAGTTCGTCCAAACGACAGGTACGATGTAAAGAAAATAGGAAGACAAGAAGGCCCGAATTTGACGTCCACATCTGCTGATCTGATGAAACCATGGGATAATCCCTAAGACTTTTCTTTCCAGAACTCTAATGACTTTATTTTTTTCCCTCTATATACTCAAGGAAATTTGAACTTTAAAAATTTGTTTAATCTTTTTTTTTCTTTTCAGTTGTAGTATTTGTATAATTTTTACTTGCATATTTTCCAGCCTGGTCGGGGACCGACCACATCAGGATGGACGAGTGTTGTATACGCTCAGGCGACACCAGCGCCAATCTCTGTAACCCCCGGATGTAAGCGGGAGAAGGAGTAGACATACTTTTTTTCCCAGCAGCGCGCGCCTAGTCAGGTTTAACAACCTGTAGATGTCATTAAATATCCTTAAACTTTAACGTCTCTCTTTCATTCAACATACCCCTAGACACCACCCTCTCTGTTACATTCATAATAATATAAAAAGCACGCACAACTTTTAAATCTTGACCAAATCCATTTGCTCTTCAATAAACAATACACAAAGTAGAATTTTTGCACTTTTTATAAGGCTCTTTTCTAGCAAATGATCTGAAATGTGGGCATGGTAGTTCCTGTCCAGCATCAAATATTGCTCCATAACTTGATAAAGAATGCAGGTAATGCTTTGAAATTTTGCAGGCATGTTATAAAGATTCGAGGAATCAAATAAGCCAATAAAAAATTTCGATAGTTTGATGCTTTTTAGGGTATCATATCACTTTAAAAAGACAATTCTGTTATTACCTAAAGCTTCCTTTACTTATCTACACAATTAGCCCCTACATTTAAATATTTGTCTTATCTTTTTACGAGTTTCAAAATTCTCATGTTATACTCTTCAGCGGCCAGTGCATTATCCACAGGTGGGCACCACATTCTCCAACTCTTAATTACTTACAAAACGCTTGCCTTCTCAAAACTCCTTCAGTTAAAGGAAAAATGGTAATCCCTCGGAGCAAGGTCTTCAGTGGTGTAACGTACATCCCGACATTGTGGGGGGAAGGGTTCTAAGGGGCCCAAAGCTTGACTGATACTAAGTATGTATTGGGCTTGGGGCTCTAAACTTGAGTTTGCAAGAGGGAGGGGGCTAAAATTTTTCGTTACACCACTGAAGGACTTGACCAAGGGTCGGCAATCTATGGCATACGTGCCATATGTGGCATGGGGGGCGATTCTCAGGGGCTCTCTACAAAGTTTATGGGATCAAGTCTTTCCTTTATCTCTGTCTATCCTTTTTATTCCTCGCGTTTCTTACTTTCAATTCTTTGTCATAAAATGATTCTGATGAATCTGCTTGCGTGTAGGTTGTGTATTTTATGTAAAAAAACGCCTTTTTTTTAAATAGGACCCATTCTTAATGTTAAATATTCAATTCAAATAAAAACGATTGTGTAATACTTGTAAAATGAAGCATCACTTATTGCTGCGTCGTTCTAGATTAATACTTTTAGATTTTTTTTTTCACAATTTTTTTGGAATATAACTACCGATAAATGATCAGCCATTTTATATTGCTGTATGACATTCCCAGAGCGATTTAATTGAAGAAAATTACATGTGCTCTACTTTGCTACTTTTGGATCTACATTTATGTATGAAAATTTTTTCTCATATGAAATATATTTGAGACCGCAAAGATATTGCTTAACAACTCAACATTTTGAACCATAAGTTAAATTGAAAATCATAAATTATACTTTTGCAATATTAAGTAGAGCTTTGCAGGGACAAGATTCACATCAAATTAATTTTTTTATTTAACGATACTGAAGTCCAGTGGCTGAGTGGAAGCGCATCGTGCTTCCACGCCATAGGTACGAGCAGTGCCGGTTTACCTATTGAGCACCCAGGGGTCCGGATATCATGGATTTAACCAGATTTTCTGGTTATAAATTTCAATCTTTCAATGCCAAGGGGCCTTATAGATCTTCTGTGTCCAGGGCCCGAAATGAGCTTAAATTGGCACTGGGTACGGGGTTCAAACCCCGAGCTGCTGGGATAGGTCAACTCAGCCTTTCATCTCTTCAGTGGGTCGATAAATGAATACCAAACTTGCTTGGGAACTAAACACTGGAGGTTTCACGGCAGACTGACCACCTGACTGTCATGTTCTATAATGATTCACTGAGAATCTTATATTGAAAAAAGAGCTTTTTATTTATGCATAATTATCACATTAAAAAGTTACAGGTACGGGTTCATTGCCATCTATATAACACATAGTACAACGAACATATATTTGAAGTCAAAATAGTAGCACATATCTTCTGTTAAAATTACACTAAACACTGTTTTATTACAATACAAAATAAATCACAATTATTATAATGGGTATGTGACACTGATTAGAACATCTGCCCGTGCATCTCAGTGCCCAGAATCTTCAAAACTGAGATTTGTACAGTATGTTTTGGCCCTCCTGGGTTGTTGCACCACTGAATTTAGTTTATTTTATTTCACTGTATTGCAGGGATATATATACTTATACTTTTTTATTAAAACAAATATTCTTAACAAATACATAAGTGCAACTTTAATTTTTTATTTATGTTAAAAAATAGTCATATTTTATGTTGCTTATTTTTATGTTAATAAACATCTTTAATTGATGCACAATTAATATATAATAAAACTCTTTTATTTTTGACCTCTATTCCTCTCGAATTTTTTCAATGATTTCCTTTTGCGCAGCACACTGAATCATGTTGGTAGATTGATTTGGCTAATCTAGCTATAAGTTTACCGATGCCTGGTATAGATAATAGGGCGGAATATCAAAAATTTCCCATCCGAATTTATCATGCAATTCTTGAATTGCAGCATTGTGGTGAAGAAGCATGATTCCTTCCAGAAAGCATTCTTTACCTCACGTTTTAGATGGTCATCGCAGTCTTTTTAGAGTCTCACAATAACGATTTGCTTTGAGCACTTGGCTTAATGCACTCGTGGAAAAGAGTATAACAAGGGAGTTGTGAAGCTCGTGAACAGATACGATAAATGTTTAAATGTAGGAAGAGGTGATAGCATGGAAAAAAGGGAAGGAAGCTTCAGGTGTATAAAACAAATAGTTTTCTTTTTAGAAAAACTATATGGTCTTTACTTCTCTGAATGACCCTCTTAAAGGCTAAGTTTAAAAAATATTTTAGTGGAAGGTATCGTTTTGTGTAGTTAACAGTGTTACTTAAGTATTTCTGTAATTTTTTTTGTCATACTCAGCAAAGATTGCTTGAATAATGGGATTCTCTATTGATTTCATTTTTAAATTGTAGTAGATGACGTTATTTCTAACATACAATGAGGGCATTATTATTGTGTAATTTAAAGTGTTCAGTACAGTAGAGATTGAATCTAAGGGTTATTGCTGAAAGCCCATAGAAAGAGGCTTCATAGGTGGGAATGGAACTATTTAGTCATGAAAAAGAATGTTATTTTGAAAAGAAAAAGTTGAGTTTCTTTCTGTACATTGATGAATTTTTGTACCAAATTTCTCTACAAGATGAAAAACATGAAGTTTGCAGGTGAGTTTTGAGTCTAAAATTACTTCAAGGAGCTTCATTTTGCTGTATCTTATTCGCCGGTAGATCCTAGATTGTCTGGTTTGGAGTTTTTTTTAAGGATAATTTCTTTTGTTTTATTTGTATTGTAACTGCAATCCTCCACTTCGACTCATAACTATTTTCTATATTTCTTCCTTTAAGATTAATGCTAAAACTTTTCGTTATTCACAGTCAGAGATCGATAGTGGAGAGATGTAGGGAGTCAATTGGTGTAGACTAGCGGTATCAAACTCGTAGATCACAACGAACACTTTTGCGGTCTGGCCAGTATATCGGCACACAATAATATATAATAAAATATTAAAAATTCTCAAGTGTCAGGACGTAAACATTAAATCCTTCTTGTTCTTTTACATATGAGTTTATTATAATATATTTTTCAAAATAAACTTACATTTCTATGAATATTGATTTCTGTTTTCGCGGCACACCTAAAGTTAAACCTTGTTCGTTTGGGCCAAGTTAGCATTTGAGTTTGACACCTTTGGTGAAGACATAATTATGTGGACTTAGCTCCATTCCTTGAGGTGTTCAAACTTTCATTTTACCTATTGCAAGGAGAACGTCCTTTATTTTGACCTGGAAGGATTCATTTTTCAGATGTCATGCAATGATTTTTATTAGGTAATCAGGAATCTTTAATTTGATCAACTCGTGTCAGTACATCTGCATGTCAAAGTTTGGCGAATGCTCCACAGATATCGTTATTATTGAGGGCTAAAGCTGCAATCGGGCATTATTTGACATCTTACTACTTGTTATCCTAACACTTGATTTCTGTTCATTAGTTTTAAAAGAACCTTATTTTAACCCCTATCTCACTCGGGAATTCAATGACGCCTGTTTAGTCACTATACCTTTGCCAGATCTTAAGAATATTTTTTTGATCAACAAAAGGGATGCACCCTTCAATCACTCTATGAGAAGGAAAAGAATATAGTTTAATATTTTTCTTTGGTAAATATCAAGGAATATAAAGCCAGCATATTTTCTAATTGATCATTTAATTAAATTTTTCCTCCCTTTTCGATGAACAATCATCTAAAAGAATTCTATTAGGAATTAAGTCTTTTGCATATTTAGACAACAGAAGCTCAATTACTTTAAAATAATCTTATTCGGATAGTGGTAATTTCTTAATCAGCTTTACTCTCTTCTCAGCAGAGGAATTGGGCTGAAAAAGCTAGCCACAAATGTCAAATTTATCTTCCCAAATTATAGTTATCAGTATAACTTTTGCAAACTAGTCCTAACATCAGCAATATTTTATATAAATTTCCATCAAAATTTCATAAACCCCTTAATGCCAAGGGCATTTATACACTCCTTCCTGAAATACAATCTTTTGCATTACCCTTCTATTAGTAAAACTAATTCCAAGGCTTTTGGAATGCAATAAAATGGCCTTCACAGTGTTTGCGAAGGATTTATTTATGCTTTTTCTTCTTCTATGAATACACCATATAACATGTACCAGTGTAAAAAAACTGTGGCAATAGGGAACAAATCGCAAAACTTTTCCATTTACCATTTTCACAAAAATTTACAGCCATTCTTCAAAAAGAAAAAAAATACTTAAAAATTTTAATTTATGCATGTTTGCCTTGTTTCCTTAATTTTGCAACATTTTCCTTGATGACATCTTTTGTCATAAAAATCACACAAATAAAGAAAAAAATCCAAGGCATCATCTGTATTTTATTTTTATGCCTCAAACCTGGTTTTTATCTCAGTCTTGCAACTTTGTTTCAGAAATCAGCATTTTTCAAATTTTGGCTTCGATAGCAAGTAATCATCATTGAGTCTCTTATTCTGAGATTTTACTTTTCATGTATTCTGCTTTTAATTACCCCTAAATCAGTTGGTCCCCAAATTTTAATAAATATGTTGTATAAGGCTGTGAAATGAAGTTGACTCAAATACTTAAGTAGCAAATGGAAATAAAAGCCAACACAGGAATACAGATGGCTACAAGCCTAAATTTAATATTGCCAACTTAAAATTTTGTTACATTGATTTTCTAGCACACACACATGTTGTATATATTTATTAATACACATAACTCTTATAGATATATCACAAATATAATTAAAATTATTCCAAACAATTCTTGGAATGAATCATTACTTGCATGCTTAAAAAATAGATTATGCTGTTATATATTCTTGACAGAGGGCCAGAGTGAAGAGTGGTAGAAAGGAAGACAGAATAGTAATGTTATACAAGTGAAATAACTTTATTTTACAACCAGTGCATTAAGCTATAAGAAATTATAGTAAAATCAACATAATAGAACATCGGTAACCAAGCAGAGCAATTTTCATTGGCACTCAACTTAGTTGAGATAAAGTTAAAGCTCTATCTCTCCTCAAAATACACCTCCCACTTTTATTTAAATGCTATTTCTTATTTTCAATTCTTTGTCATAAAACAATCCTGTTGAACTGCTTGTATGATTTAAATGTAAAAAAAAAAAAACATTCTATTTAAATGTTTCATTCTTAGCATTAAATATCCAATTCAAATTAAAAATTGTATAATACTTGTTAAAAGAAACATCACTCATTGCTTCATCATTCTAGACCTGCCCCCCCCCCCCCCAATTTCCAGAATTATGAAAAGATCCGGAACCTTACTAATAAATGAACAGCCATTTTAAATAGCTGTATGGCATTCCCAGAGCAATTTAATTGAAGAAAATTGCATGTGCTCTACTTTGTTACTTTTGGTTCTACATTTACGTTGAATAAATTCTCATACGAAATATATTTGAGTTCACAGAGAAGTTGCTTAACTAAACATTTTGAACCATAAGTTAAATTGAAAATCACAAATTATACTTTTGAAATATTAAGTAGAGCTTTGCAGGGACAAGATTCACATTGCATTTTAATTTTATATTGTATGAATACTTATACTTTGTTTAGTTATTTTAATAAATATTCTTAAAAATACATAATGTAAAATTTTAATTTTTTGTTAGAAATAGTTATATTTTATGCTGCTTATTTTTATGTTAATAAATATTTTTCAATGATGCATAGTTAATACAATAAAACGGTCTGCACTTTTGGCCCTTATTCCCCAACTCTGCAAACATTGCCATAGGAATAGAGTTGTATTAAATATTTCCTAATGCATAGCACTCTGAATCCCTCTGGTAGATTGGCTTGACACACCACAGCTTTAAGGTTGCCGACACCTGTTACAGTTTGGACCAAGCATAACATTTGTAAGCTTATATGCTGCATGTTAAGAAATTTTTTTTTTAAAAGGTGGAAAATTTTTAATATAAGTATTTTTGATTTAAGAAATCCATTCCAATGCAATAATGAAAAATAATGATGGGATTCAAAATAAATTCTGGAAATAATTTTTAGAACAAAGAAAAAGTTTAAAAAAATTTATGTTGAATTTAGATAAAAATTAATTGAATTTTTAAAAAAGTTTACAGTAAATTTTTCCTTCAATTAACATAATGTCAGATGTTTTTTTTAAATATTCATACACTAAAAATAGTGTTGCATAATGAAGAAATATTACAAAAAATATATGTACTTGCATTGACTGTTCACATATTTGGCATATACAACTTAATTTATGATGTATTTTTGTTTTCACATGCAAATTACTAAACAGTTTAAATAGTGAAACCTTTGTAATTTTGATATAAAATATTATATATTTATAGAATATTCATTCAATTAATCAAAAAAGTGGATACACACACACAAGGAAAAAAATTATTTTATTTCTTTAATAAGTAGATGTTTACGCAACCATGATTCAATATAATTATTAAATTTATTTTAATACAAATTTTATATATATTTATCTCAAATATAATAGGAATGATTCACTCGCATTTAGCAAGCTGTTCACTTGCAAACTCCAATAACACCACAGGCCAATCTACCACCAGCATTTCCTGTAGTTTTACTTAATTCATGTCCACCTTTTCCTAAATCATCAGGATCAGCATGCACCTATGAAATATTTTCAAAAAATTAATAACATGTATAACTAATCAAGATGAATTCAATGTACATGAAAGCCTAAAATGTATGCCCCACAAACTACAGAAAACATTTAAATAACTCACAATGACGACAAAATTGCATGCTATGTTTTTGTAACAAATTTGATAATTTTGAGTGATGATTCAAATAAAAAGACAACATATAACCATAAAAAGAAACATCTTCCAACCATATTATAACTTTGAAGTCTAAATAAATTATAATTCTACTCCATGACAGTTTTCAATTAAACTGATATGCAAATCAGTAACTTTTTTTTTTAGTCTTTAATTAATGGCTACCAGAATACCAAAGCCTGATAGCAAGAAGAGCACAAAAATAACTCGTTACGTGATAGAGAAGAATTTTAAATTTTAGAAATAATTCAAAAAGGATTTTCTCTTATTAATAATTGGTAAGGGGGAAAAATTAGCATGAAATTAAAAATAATAATTTTGATTAAAAAAAAGTCAAGTAATCCCTTGGATACACAATATCATTTGTTTTTCTATTTGGTGCACACAGTTTTTTTTTTTTTATTACTAACATGAGACTAAGGTATACAGTTAAGAGTATGTAAACAAACTGTTTTTATACTGTCCATTTTTTTTATTAACTTCAATTTCCATTAAAAACAGCCGATACATCTAAATAAAGATTCAGATTTATGAAACTTTCAACTAGCATCAATGAATGAAAAAAAGAATTTAATTCACCAAAAATAAATTTGAATTTTTTTTTAGCAGAAATATGCACACAGTTCCTTTTAAATATCAGCAAAATTCCCTAAAAATTTTTGGAACAATCAACACTGCAGATACATAAAAGGTACAAATAAACAAACATTCAAATTTATATATAAGATACAGAAACAAAAATACTCACCACTGCAGAACGACCTATAATAGACAATGGACCTGAAAGTGATATTTGTTTATCAGTGATATTAACTTTGGCTACTCCATCATCCCCAGCTTCTACATTTCCCAAGTCTCCAGCATGCCTATATTAAATATTTTGTTATTCAAGGTAACTAAAATATCCACATTCAAGGAAAATAATCAAATACTCTTATAACACAAAATATGAGAATAAGTTAAAAGTTTTGACAGTTTTCAAATGTACAAATGAATTTAATTTTATTCAACTGAAATTTAAAATTTTTTGAATAAAATTTTAGTCTATTTTACAAATAAACTTACCTATTTTCATCTTCAGGAGCCCCATGTTCTTTGCCATGGGGATTAAAATGAGCACCTGCACTTATACAGCCTAAAATGAATTTCCCAATTAAAAAATCATTCTGAAGCAAAGAAACAAAAAATTTAACAAAAATAACTTTTAATGCTCATCAAACAATATCTCATGATTAGACAGATCAAGTTTTACATTTATCTTTTTAATGCATTACTTATTTTTGAAGATTAACTTTCATATTTGCAAACTTTTGAAATGACACAGTATAAAATAACAAATAAACATTTCATGAAAACTTTTCAGATAGAACAACATTCAAGCAACATGATCATTTCATTAAAATTCTTAAAATAATACATTCACATTTTAAAATTTATAAAACACATTAAATACAAATATTTTTTAAAATAATGGCAAAGAAAATATTACCAAAAACATTTTAATAAGAAAATTACCTAAAGAAAACTACTCTTGCATAGATTTGATTTATTAGAACTGATATTCAGGTAAACTTAAAAGTAATAAAAGGCATGTTCCCCTTTTAAATTATATTTATATAAAGAAATTATGACACATATAGAAGTTAGAAGTAGATGTCAAGACTAGAACCAAGCAATAAACTTCATGTAAATGAATGTTGTAAAATTTTTGAAGCTTTACTATTGAACAAATTTTTAAAGCTTTACCAATAGAATATATCTACAGGTATCTCATCAACATTTAAGGTAAAGAAGTAGTACCTTTTTTTGATGCCAAATGTATTAAATAACGCAGGCAAACTGTATTATTAAGTTTAGAACTAATTTGTTAACAGCATACTAAAAGCCAAATGCCTTTTTGGAGTGTTTCTGAAACTGCACCAAATAAGATTTTGGTATTCAATAGTTTTCAATCTAAGAAAATGGTGTAACGCTCGGAAATTAGTATGAAATTTTTTAAAATTTTCCGGTAACATTAATATTGATAAAATTAAAATTAGATTTTAAAAGAGGCAAAGAGATAAAATAAGCAAAAATGTACTTACTTTTTGTGTAAAAGAACAGAAAAACGAGTACCAGGATTTAAAAAAAAATAGTGTGAGAAATTTAGAAATGCCAGGAAAAGGAAGGGGGGAGGGGGAGAACTGTAATGTGACAAAATGAAAAAAAAAAGGGTTAAAAATTTTACTGAAAAAAGAAATAACTGGCAGGAAAAAAATAATAACAATTGACTGCGAGATGTTATGAATTTAATTCCTTGATGCCCTACCTCTGAAACAATATACCAACCAACGTGAGTGAGTGATTTTGGGGTTTACTGGCGCAAGAGCTGATTTCGGCTATACTGCGCCAAACATTTGTTTTAATATCTGTGGTCTAGACGGGAAGAGAAAGAAAGAATAAATTGAATAACAAGAAAGAGGGTCGAAAATAGAGAAGGATCACTAGGGTACCCCGGGTTCGTGAAGCCCGTGTTCACCAAAGACAGTAAACCCCGTGGGAAAAGGAAAAGATCACTAGGGCACCTCAGGATTGTGAAACCCGTACTCTAGGTGAGTACCCCTGAGGGGTATACCAATCAGCCCAATCAATTGAACATATTTCAATGATTTTTTTGTACATTTTAGCAGCTATCTTCCATGTGTGTAACCCTGATAAAATCTATTAACACATCAGACACATGGTTTTGCAAATCAACAGCCAGTGAAAAAGTTGCGAGTTCCCTATGAATTTCATTAGACCAGGAACGTTTAAAAATTCTTTAATTAAAAGCAAAATCGTGGAAACTTTCAACTTGATGTCAGTGAAAAAATTATATATCCAATAGATTTACCATAATAAATACCATTTGTTACCATAAGATCCGTAATAAAACATGGCTATTAAATTTCTTATCCTGTTTGTAAATCATTTTCATTTTGCTCGCCAAGCTCATTCATATTTGATGGTGATCGAAAAGAGTAAAATCTTAATCAAGTACGAGAAAAAAAACCCAAAACCTTTTGGAAACAAAATAGACAAAAAGTGAAAATTTGACATTCCTTTTGGTTCATAAAAATTGAAAGTGAAGCTCTCATATTCTTTTAAACAAGAATTTGGAACTCACGAATTAAGCTCAAAATATATATGCTTGAATAAGTAATAAAAGACAAAACCTGCATTCTAGTCAACATTAAGTACAGAAATGGCAAAATTAAAAAAAAATCAAATCAAAGTTCTGAAATTTGAATATATATAATAACAGTACCAATGATAAAAATCAAGGTAACCATATTGTAATGTTCGTGCTCTACTTGGCAAAAATCAACAACTTATTGTGTAGCATACTGATATCAAATTAGTACCTTAATTTCTTTATTAAAAAAATAACAACTCCTTTTTTGCCTTGCATTGTTGCATCATTATCAGCCATAAATGAAACTAAAAATTCAAAGGGTGATGCTTATTAACATTGTACTATAAAGCAAAACAAGGGCTATTGGTGACAGACCTCGTAATTTTGAACCACGGTCGAGTGATGAGGACAATACCTGAGCATGCACTCCCTTTCCAAAATACCACACTAATGATTTTGATCCACCACAGATCTCATGGTGGTAGGTCTTCAGTGTCAAAAGGGTTCAAATTAAAGACACTGGCCACAAAAATTCAAATGGAATCATTTAAAAAAATTTATTCATTATGAGTTAGCTAATATTTTCTCCAGATGATTCCCTAATTAAGTTTGAAATTGCAAAATGGTCATTTGAATCAAAAATTTTGCAGGAGCAAAGTAAGTGATCACAATGACAAATAATTTGTAGTTTGTATTGTTACTGCTATCAGTTGCTGCTGCAAAAGCACCTTGTTTCATGCCTTACTGTGTTTCTGACTAGAAGCTAGTTTACTAATCACTGCACTGTTAAGCAATATCAGACTTTGGACTATAAGAAAAGATATAAATACTACATCCTTCGATTAAACATAATACTGTTAAAAGAAAAAAAAACAAACAATTTAACTATATTTTAATAAAATTTAATTTAATACCCAAATGATCCTAGTTAAAACTGTAACTTGATTTCTTTAGATGCACTTTGGAGTTTACACATGATGAGAAATATATTTGCCATCATGCATTGGCAATCTATGGTTATGGTACCTTTTTGGGATGTGTTTATACAATTAAATTCTTTTCACAACCTTTTTACATTTAAATGTACAGTTTTGTTTGATATCATGGTAAACAGAACAATAGACAAAAACAAATCTTTCAGCCATATGAAGCATAAAGAATGCAAATGATCTAACCACAAACTGAGTTGTGGAAAGTTGATACTGAGAAAAAAAAAGCATTTCACTCAATGAAACTCTGCCTACTAATTAGTTAAGAAGTAATAGCTAATGAAATGCACAATAGAGAAATGACAACCTCAAGAATTTTATTTAAAAACTTGACGAAAAATTTTTTTAAGGAATTCATCAACTTATTTTCTGGTTGTACAAAAATAAAAATAAATATGAACTATAGGGGAAAATATTGTCAACAGATGTAGAATTTTTGAAAATGCATAAAAATGAATGATCTAGGCAAAAGGAACTAATTTGATATCTGAATGCTAATAAACAAGAGCTGTTTGGCATGATTCCTTAATCGTGCCAAGTGGCGCTTGATGTCGAGTAATATGGAATCAAAGATGTTGGCCTAGCTGTAACAAATCTGGAAAATAATTTTAAAGAACTTTTCTGAAATATAGTGGAGTATATTTCAAATAAATGAAAATAGGAATTGATTGAAAACAACCAATATCAATCAATCAATACAAAATAATTACATATAATAATCATAATATAATAATAATTGAATTATATAAAATTATACATAAAATAACTGCATAACATTCAAATTAATACTAAATATCAATAATTGCTGATAACTTGCAATGTTCCAAAAATTGCAAGTTCCTTTAATTTCACAGAACCTTTAAAAATACATTATTTAAAAGAAAAATAAAGTGGAAATGTGCAATTCACAACAATAATTAAAAGAACAGCCCTCGTATTCTTTAAAAAAATATCCTGGTACTCACCATTGATATTAAAAACATCCATATTTGAAAATAGCTTAAAATACAAAAAAAAAAAAAAAGACTGAAGCAGTAGATTGAAGAATAATTGCAATGAAAATGGTCCAATTTTTAAAGAAATCAAGTAAAAATTGTCAGAAAAATAATAGGGCTACAACGAAAAAACCCTAATAAAAATTATTACATCATCCCCATGGCAACCACATACCACATGATTAAAATGTCCAGGTAACCATATTGTAATGTTATATGTTGTTGTAATGTTATTCTAACATAAATAACTTTGCATGTAGCACTCAGTTATCAAATCAGCACCAGGCAAAAAAAGGTATGTTTTAAGTGCAAAGGGTAAAAGTTAGCAGCTATAATCTTCTAATTTAGCTTGGATGTTAAGATATGTCAGTTTATTGTATACTTTTCATTAGTACCAAATAATTATTGAAGTTATTTTAAAAAATTAACAAAAAAACTACCAAGAATGATTTTATTAAATAACTTAAAAATACAAAAACCGAACTATATAATTTTCAACATCTATATGAATCAAAAGTGATTCAGAAGTTTAAGATTTTTCTACAGAATAATTTCATTAAAAATATAAATAAGCTATAAAGTTAAATGAAAATATCATTTTACTATACAAGGCTGTTTTTGAATAATACTAATGAAATGGAACTTAATTCAAGCTAGGAATTAAGTTTTCATAATAAAAGTTAGTTTATGGATAATTAAACTCCCTTTCTATCAAAATACTAGATAATTTAATATATACTTAAAAAATATTAAGACAAAAAGATTGAATGAGTGAGAGAATATTAATGTCGCACTGTTCAGCTACATGAGGGCTTTTGGGGACGGACCTCGAAATTTTGAACCATGGTCAAGTGACGAGGACAACATCTGAGCTGGCTCCTAACTACCCCACCACACTAATAGAGGACGTTTGAGCTCTCAACAGATATAACGTGCATTGCTCCTCTACATGGTAGGTCATCAGCGGTACTGGGCTCGAGTCAAAAAGATTGAAATAGTCATGGAAAAATTTAGAAATACAACAAAATATGAAAAAAAAAAATTACGAACTGAAGTTCTTCAATCTGTATGTAAGTGAATTGGAAACAACCATTATATTCGGTTTAAGTATAGTACAAAGGGGGGGGGGACCCTTTGAATTTAGCGATTTTTCTTCGGATTGGGCGATTTATATACAGATATTATGGTGAGATAACGAATTCATTCGGGCTTCCAGACATTTATTGCCAAGTGAAGTAGTTTGGCGATCGATTTTGGTTGCCAAAAGAAACTAACGTTGTTAAGGCTAATTAAGGTTGTTAAGGCCCCATTAACCTAATAATCAAAAGTTTTTGCTAATAAATAACTATTTAACTGAACTTGTATATATTAAAATAAATTACTTATATAATACAGATTTAGTGCTTACAATTAGTAATGTACAAAAATATGGAGAGTAATAGGTTAAAAAAAGTAAATATAAATAAAGGAAAAAATACCATTGGTATTGTCACCAAATTCATGAATATGAAATCCATGTAAACCTTTACTGAGTGAGTTGATTTCTCCAGTTACAGTAACAGGACCATCAGGTGACTATAGAAATAAATAAAAAAAAAAGACAGTCATATATAGAGATGGCATTTATATTAAGAACTTTTTGTATGAAGTACATAACTTCTAATTAAAATATAAATTTAAAAAAAAATCAAGGTATAAATTCAATATAAAAATAATTGGCACTTTAAATATTGTGAGCAGCAACGTCTATATAACTGTAATTAAAAGTAATAAGTACAAATTCTACAGAATGATAATTTTTTTGGAAAAATGATAGTGACTGTTTAGTATTGAGAGAAATTAAATTAAAAAATTCTTAAATTAATTTCGCTCTCATTACAAAATTGAAATGACTTATGACAAGACACTTTTGAGTTTGAACCAACCGAAATTTTCCACGCATTTTAATGACATTAGGCAATCAATCCATTATCATGCTGCTCAGATTAATCTTTAAGACATTGCTAAAAACTACAAAATGACTAATTGTTTAATTAATCTCGGAAAAATTTTACTTAACTCACAAAACTTTTTACACTTTCAAGCAGTTAAAATCTAACAATTCAAATCAAATGCGATGTACAAATAAAAAAACATAAGATTTCAACAAGGAAAAAATTTCAAAATGTGTAAAACATACACAATTGAGTAATTGAACTTGACATGCTAAGAAAAAGATAAATCACTATCTTTTTACAATAAAAAAGGAGACACTTGACTTTCACATAAACAATATTTAAAAACATTTCAATTAACAAAACACACTACTTCACTGATATCACATTATGTAATACGTACTTCTTGAGTAAAATGAACGGTGCCCTTAACTTTTTCTCCCACTAAGACACACACAGCTTTCATATTTCAAATATTAGATTGACTTCTAAAAAAATTTAAAGAAATAAGTTTGTAACAGTATAACTTCAGAAGCAATTCAAGGGGAGAATTCTAATCCTGGAGCAGCCGCCTTCTCGCTTCCGCAAACTGGAAGTTAAAAGTAAACACAGGATATTGCCATTGAAAAGATTATTTCACGTTTACAAATGTATTTTATCACGATGAGTGACCTTGATTAGAATCAACACACACACACAAAAAAACAACACGAAGATTCCGAAAAGAAGAAAAAGCGAATAATAAAATATGTTTTTTTTCTTTCAAATTTCTTATGATGATTTTCAGGAGCCCACAAAAGTTCAAAATAGCATTATTTCTAAATCAAGCAAATAAAATTTTTTACTATTCAGAGATTTTAAATAATTTTGTAGATTTCTATTTTAATGAGATCTGCATTCTGCACTGTTGAAATCCCCAAGACATTTAAGGCCGGGGGTAACCTAGTAGTTAGGATCACGAACTCGAGGCTGGAGTGTCATGAGTTCGAGCCCTAATGTCACTGAAGACCCACCGCGCTAAAGGGCTGATGTCTGTTAAATATGTCGGGGATCGAAGTCTTCCCGTTGGCATGGTATGATAGTTTGAAGAGTCTTGCTAGAGCTGTCATCCTCGTCACTTGACCGTGGTTCACAATTACGAGGTCTGTCATCAATAACCCTCGTATTTAGTGGTGTAACGGAAAATATCAGGGCTTCAGGTTTTGGGCCCCAAGCAGGATCTTACAAAGGTTCGTTATTAGAGTCCAAGGACGTCTGAAGGCATGGGCCAACTAGGCCGGGGCTCAAAGCCTAAACTTCAGTGGGGCCCCATTTCGTTCTTGATTTTATAGTCAAATATGAATCTTGTACATAGTTTCCGAGGGGGAAAAATAAATTTCACTGTGTATGTCTGAAAAAAAAAGTGACAAAAATGATAAGACTGTATTATTATGTGACGGCTGTTGTCCATTGTCGGAGATTAGAACCCGCGACCTATGGATTCGTAAGCATATAACATACCACTAGACAAAAATGATCACTCCTGTCCGGAGGCTGTTTTTGGCTTATTTAGATATTGCCACATCCATGTCTAGGCCTTGGACTAATACCATAAACAATCATTCAACTCATTGAGTCGAAATATGGCCATCGGGCGAGCTGGTTTGTGCCTATGTTTTTGAGATTGTAAGTCATGCATATTTATTTGTTTCAAGTTAATGGTTGAGCTAGCAAAGGTCTCAGAAAGGATCTACTTTTGCATAGGGGCCCAGGGCTTCAAAAAATCTTTTTATCTGGGCCCGTGGCGTCAGACAGGTTTTGGGCCCTCCCGAATCCTGTCCCCCACAATACGGAGGTTGCAGAGGTGTACGTTACGCCACTGCTCACAGTGTCTTATAGTGTGGCGTTAATAAACGCTCATTCACTCCCAAACCATTGTCAGTTATCATTTGCGACAACTACAATTGATAAATTATAATAATTTCTAAAAACATATAAAAGATAACTAGTAGAAATAAATATTAAATTATATATATAATTTTTTATAAGAAATAGGATGCTAGTAATATGCGTTTTCTCATTGTCATTTAAGAATGGTATGCTCAAAATCGAAGGTGAAAATCAGGTGAAGAAAAATCCTCTTCATATTTCTAAATAGAAATTGGCAACGAGTAAATGAGCAACATTTCATCATTAGTTTACTTTCATAAATAAATTTTTCCTTTCTCCGAAATTTGTTAAAATTCATATTACTGAAAAGATTACTTGTGTGTATAAAATTTTAATAATAAAGGCTAAATATGCCGAAAAACAAAGGTAAAAGTTTTTGAGTGCATGACATTTTACAATGCAATTTATTCTCATTTTTTGTGCGTAGTGTTTATACTTTGAATCAAGGGTATCAAACTCAAAGGCTAACTTGGGCCAAACAAACAAGGTTTATCTTTAGGTGGGCCGCAAAGAAAAATCAATGTTCATAAAAATGTAAATTTATTTCGAACAATAATTAAGTATGATAAACAAACAAAAGAACAAGAGAAATTTAATGTTTACATCTTGACACTTGGCATCTCTTATCTGCTACTAAACTAAACTCAGTGATGCAATAGCCCTAGAGGGCCAAGGTCTACTGTACCTATCTCAGTTTACGTAACCTTGGGCGTTAAGGTGCGTGAGCAGATGTTCTGATCAGGTGGCAGTCTGAAAGCGAAAGCTCCGGTGTTTAGTTTCCAAGCAAATTTGGTACTCATTTATCGACCCACTGAAAGGATGAAAGCTTTTCTGCTACTATCTTTCTTAATTCGGGAGAAATTTTGATATTTTATTATATATTATTGTGTGGCAGATTTTCTGGCCGGGCCGCGCAAAAATGTTCGTTGGGGGCCGCACATGCCGGCCGCGAGTTTGACACCCCTGCTCAAAATTTTCTTGCATGCTTACTTATTATTTGCCTTTTATATTCAGTATTAATTTAGAGCTTAAAATGTTTTTGCAGTACAAAAAATATTAAAGTGTTAATAATTGTAGGGTTTTTAACAATTTCAATGACCAAAGAAAAGAGAGGGGAAAAAATTAACATTTTAAAGTTATTAATGAATTTTAGATTAGAGGGCGAACAAGGCATTTTTTTTGTAATTTTTGCATAATAGTTTAAAATTTTATGGATGTAGTAATTTTATAATTGGCAATCAGAAGGTATATTTATTGAAAATTACATCAAATTTAGCATTGTATCCTTTAGTTCACTTTGATCTATCTTTTATTGGCTTAAATGTACAAAATTGTATTGTAATATTACTGAGAGTTATTTATCGAATAGAAATATTAACAGAAAGTCTTGTAGCATATAAAATTTTGTGTTCATTATTTATAAGATTTTTAATGCAGTAATTTTTATAGTAATCTGATAGATGCTGAAAAATTACAAATTAAAAATTATAATGGTGTAAACTTTAAATCTATAGAAATTTTCGGTACTTACATATTAGAGACAACAATCACCAACTCTATTAATAACTTGCCATGTTGGCAACCCAGATTTCCTATGTGTTGTACGTGCTGAATTGGCAATTAGGTGTTTCGTTTCATATAATGTTGCCAATAGGTTGTGATAGGTGTACAAATAGGTGTGCCAATAAGGGCTGTGGGTAGCCTAGTGGTTAAAGCATTGGACTCCGGACTGGAAGGCCTGGGTTCGATGCCCGATGTCACCAAATACCCTCCGAGTACACACAGAGTATGTGCCTGTTAAATCAGTGGGTCCAAAAGTCTTGTGGGCGATCTCAGCAAATACCACGGGTGCAGGAGGCTGGAAAATATTTCCCTCCCCTCCAGTTCCATTCCCAAATTGTAAAGGTGGAGATAGATGGTGTCCCCATCTATTGTTTAGAAGTCCAACCTGTCTCAGGCTCTGGCAACTTTCATTCCTTTCCTCCAAGAAGGACACGGCAACAACGAGTTGTGATAATAGGTAAGTATCAAATTTTCTAAAATTGAAGACTTATCTTAGATGATGATTTTTGCATGGTATTCTCAATTTAATACCATGTTGTTGGCAACTTTTGGCCAATTTTAATAAAATAGATTGTTAGAAATTTTAAACACTAGGATGAAGTTAATATAGATGGACTGGTTTATTTATTATTTTACTATAAAGTTATGTGAGGAGAATGGGAATGTATTGATTCAAGTAACAATTTTTGAAATATCATTACAATTGTCATATGCACATTTGTTTACTGCCAATTTGGCAAATTATTGTCATTATATGGGATAGAAGTCCAAAGCATAAAAGTGAGCTAAATGCCATATTTTTGAACCTTTTTTCCCCTCCGTTGTCTAAGATGTAAACTAAACTAGAACTTTAAACAGACTGAAGTTTAAAAATCATCTAATTTTTTTGGTACTTGTGTATTATTGCAATTGCATTGGCGATATTATATGAAACAAAACACAATGTTGCTGACACAGCTTTGCAGGCGAAATTGGATTTGCCAACATGGTGAGTAATCTTGAATGTTGGCATTGTTCCGATATTATGTAAGTACCATTTTTTCAAAACAATTTCTGTTACCTAGGAAGAGACCACTATTATTTTTCCTAAAGGAGTTTTTAAAATTTGATCCCAATCAATGTAAAATATTTTGGTACTTACATATTAGCAT
Source organism: Trichonephila clavata (assembly GCA_019973975.1). Classification (NCBI taxonomy): domain Eukaryota; kingdom Metazoa; phylum Arthropoda; class Arachnida; order Araneae; family Nephilidae; genus Trichonephila; species Trichonephila clavata. The sequence continues at coordinate 67,294 of BMAO01022580.1, forward strand.
CTCCAGTGCCAATTTAAGTTTGTTTTGGTCCCTTAACGCAGAAGATCTACAGGCCCCCTTGGCACTGGTGGATCGAAATTTATAACTATTAAATCTGGTTAAGTCCAGCTTATCCAGGCCCTCCCAGATCCCTGGGTGCCCGCCAAAAGCGTCCAATAGGTAAACCGGCACTGAGCATCACTGCAGCCAAAACTGTGCTGCAAGAATCATTTTTCTTCAAATAAAACACATAAGAATCTTTGTTGTTTTGATATCATGGCATTATTCACATGGTGAAAATTCTACATCAGTGATGCTAATATGTAAGTACCAATATTTGTTTCAAACCAAGAAATCTTTTTACTTTAATTCTCACAAAATATTGTGGTTTAGTTCATTTTATAAATTTGCTTTTGCTATTTTTTAATTTATAATTTCTGTAGATATTAAATGCTAAAAAGACATGAAAGTTTATACTTTCAAGTATTTTTTCAATTTCCATGTTCACTCTATATCTATGGCACTGGTATATACAAACCTCTTGGAACTTTTTTATACTGGTGTGATAAGCACCACACAAATGTTTTTTGTGTGGTTTTAAAATTGCACCACATACGAATTTTGGTATCCAGTACTTTTCAATCCGAAATGGCAGCCTAGCTTTAGAACTTGACATGAAAGTAATTTAATGATGGTACTTAGGTATTATTGCATTCGTATTGGTTATATATGAAACAGAGCATATGGTTGCCAATTCAGTGCATATGACACATGTGAAATTATAGTTACCAACTTGGCAAGTTATCTTGAACATTGGCATTGTTGTGATAATACGCAAATACCAGAATGGCTTATTCCTGATGAGAGTTTAAATATATTATTTTGAAAGTCTGGTGCGTGTTATACGCCAGGTTTTATGGTATATAATATATATATTGAAATGAATCAATAATGAATATCAATTAATAATTGCTGATAACTTGCAATATTTCCCAAACTACAAGTTCCTTTAATGAATTCACAATGTTATTTACGGCTGTCAAATTTCTTGTCCTCCCTCTAAATTCTTTGTCTTTCATTGCCACACTTATCACATTTCTCGAGGGCCAAAATAAGGGAAATCTTAATCAAGAACAAGATTTATATAAAAAAACAACCCAGAATTATTAAAAAACAAAGTAAACTCTATGTCCAAATTCAGCAATGCTTTTCATCCATAAAATATCCATGTTAAAAAAAACCCGGCAGAAAATGAAAGCTGCAGTCTAGGCAATGCAAAGTATGGAAATGTTTAAGCAAAAACTTAGTTAAAATTGTCTGAAATCACTAGGGAAACATCCATAAATATAAACAAATACAAAATTAATTTGAATATACCATAAGATTAATAAGTTAATATGCATAACAAATAATAAACAATGATTAATTAAAAAAATAAAAAGAATAAAATAAAAAAATAAACAATAAAGAAATAAAATATCGATGGCAATCACACTACCAAAGTCGAAAATCAAGTTTACCGTATTATAATGTTATTGTCCAACTTGGCGAATGTCAATAACAGTTTGGTGTGTAGTACACTGATACCAAATTAATACCAGCTAAACATTCAAAATCTGGTGATCTATGGGGGACGGGGTTGAACCTCAAACCCGCCTCTTGTATATACTACCACTGATCTGTGTTCATTTTATCTATCCCGATTTTGGCATAAAAAGAATAATTCACTGAAAATGAATTTATACTTTAATTCTCAAAATAAACTTTTTTTTTAGCTGTGTGTATTTTGCAGGTTTTAATATTACAGAAGTGTCTAATTTTGAGGCTATCATAAAAACTTTAGAAAAAAATCACAATATAAAATTATTTTCAGAAGTAATATAGAGAATTAAATCTTTGTCTCTATAACTTGTGGAGTTTATTACAAAAAGAGGATTTGTGATGTTTACTTGGACATATGTGTGCAGTTATTTATGTAATAATAATTACTGTAATTATAATATTACTAATTATGTGAGATTTTTAAAAATGATATTTTAAATGCATTTTGGCAGAATAATTAATTTTTTTATTTGTAATTAAAATATATTTCATTCTTTTTAAAGGATATTTTTTATAATTTTTATTTAATCTGAAAAGAATGATAAAACTAAAATTGGAAAATATTTGCTTTACATTTTTTTGTAGAATATACAGAGAAATATGCCATGATTGATAATATCATTGAACAATGATATACTTTGCTCCATTTTTATTATATTTTGTCATAAAGTACCATTTTATGATGCCATTTACAAATTGTTATATCATAGCATTTCTCCCTCCCCATAGTCCAAAATGTATGTGAAGAAAATCCGCCGTTAAACACGCAATTTGAACACAAAAATATGATTGAAATTTACGGGTGCGCGTTATATGCCAAGTATAAAAATAATAGCTTCAAACAAAAAATGAACTTGAAATAATTAGACGTATATAGATTGCATAATACTGTTTATTTTTTTAAAAAGACATACCTAATGAACTTAGAGGGTTGTTCTGGAAGTATACTATATTTTTTTCAAAAGTCTGGGACAAAACCGTGAGTAAATTACTTAAAAACATAAGAGCATACATTTCAGGTTTCTTTGTAAAAAAGGAGTGTGCATTATATGGTAAATATACATAAAAATTAAAAAGTGCAGCTTTAAAGAATAAGTGCATGTTATATACGGTGCATTGTACGCCGGATTTTAGGGTAATTCTTGCCTTAAATAAGATTTAGTAATGAAATTAAAATTTATTAGAGAATATTTTTCATTGTTAATAATAAAAATCTCAAATATAATGAAATTTTTTAAAAAGTCTATTGAAATTTAAAAAAATATTTATTTAGGGATGGAAAGCAGGTATGGTACACATAATTTCTATGATTTCTTTTAGAAAAGATTGATAGAAGTTAATTGTGTTGTGGATTATTTTCCTTATGTTATTGTGTGATATGGGTTTGATGATAGAAATGCCAGTAATCCTCATTTGCCCATTATTTAAAGAATTACAAGAAGTATAATGGTTAAAAATGTCTGCATTTAAGTTGGGTAGAAATAGAACATTGAAAGCATTTCAATATAGCTAAATTAAACTATTTGCTGTTTTGATGTGTCTACACTTGTCGAGTGATCATGGTTGCAAACTCATGGCTGGTGTTGTTGAGTTATTGGTTCAAGTCTTGTTTCCACTAAAGACCTGCTGTGTAGAGTTGTTGATACATCCTAAATCTGTTGAGGTTCAGAGTCATCATGTTGGTGTGGAAGTGTGGCATTGCAACTTGGATGTCATCCTTATCACTTGAAGGAGGCTCAAAATTACGGACCCATATACAATAGCCCGCACACAGCTTCAAAGTACAGCATCAATAAAAAAACCCCAAATAATTACTTTGTTGATGAAGAGGGAAGCTATTTTTTTAATAAAGATAACACATAGTTTAGAAGTAATAATTTATCTGTCATGCTGTGCTGCATTAAATATTAACATAGCTATTATTTTTTTTCATATTGCATTGATATACCTTAATATTAGCTTATTTCCTTTAGTGTATAAAATGTATTTAATTTTTTTATTTTGATTCTTATTTTGAAACTAGGAAAGGGAGGTAAAAATAGGAGACGTGGTAAAAATGAAAATGAGACTGAAAAACGTGAATTGGTGTTTCGTGAAGATGGGCAAGGTAAAATTTTTATAATGTTCAAATGAAGTGCTTACTGCATATTCTGTCCTATGCAGATGTTTTTTTTAGACTAACTATAGTAACTATAAGCAATATCATAAACTGAGATTATCTTTTACTTCTGTTAAATAACTATTTTAAAATTATTAGTTCATTTGAATACTTTGTAACCTATATAATTGAAAAATAAATACTAGAAATCTTGCAGATCTACTTTATACAAATGTAATTTAATTCATATTCCTAAAAATAAAAATCTTTTGTTAATTCTTCAGTTTTGTAAATTTTTAGTTTTTTTATGTGTTTTTTGGCTTTATTTCATCAAGCTTTACTCCTTATTTACTTAGTTCGAACTTTTTATCCTGTCTCTGTAGTAATAAAAAAATATCTTTCTTTTCTAGTATATGCACAAGTTATAAAAATGCTTGGGGATGGAAGACTTGATGCCATGTGTTTTGATGGTGTAAAAAGACTTTGTCATATAAGAGGAAAGTTAAGAAAAAAGGTTTACATTTGAAGCTCATTTTTATATTTTAAGCAAAAGAAGTATTATAATTAAAAGCCTTTTCAAATTTTTAATCATACTTGAATTTTACTGCTTTTATATTTTATTTTTGGATGTAAATTTTTACCAAATGTATTTGTTTAATGTGAAAGTGAAATTGTTGTATAATATCTATATTTTATTTTTTTGCTTGAATCTTGTCTTTTACAAACTATAATTATTCTACACACATTTTATTATATAGGGTTGAGAAAATAATCAAAAGATGCCATGCTTTAAAATATGTTTCATTAAAGAGTTTAGACCAATTTGCATAATTCCTTGTTGATATATGTTTAAATTGTTGTATTCAGTATTTTTGAGTTGTAATGCTGGGTATGGAAGACTCCCCCCTTTATTTTGTCGTTGTTAATTTAAAGAAAATTGAAATAAATAATGAAGTTCATTAGAAGAGAATATATATTTTTTGTCATAAATTATTTTTATATTATATATAAAATAAAAAATATAAAATTTATGTATAAACATACCTTTTTCAAGCTATCAAATATCTTATCCACTTGTACAGTGATGATTATTGTATGGTATAGAGTTTTGTAATATTAATTAATGTTGAAAAATTAGGGTAAAAATTTATATGAGCAGATAACCAGGTTTTATTTGCAATTGTTTGTGATCCAGAACATATACAGAGAAATGGGAATGGCTGTTTTACTATTTATCTAACATATTAGTCATACAACTGCTATGACGATCTAAATCTATATAAAATCTTTGACTTTTTTAAAATTAGGAAAATCTCTTAAAGATTATATTTCTTCTCCAAATTACTCTAATAATTATAAGTAATATTCTCTCTAATAATTATAAGTAACTAGTTGTTACCTGCCCACTTCGCTGGATATTTCATAACTAGCTTTCATGGCCCGGCGTTGCACTGGCTTTTACCGAGGGTATAACTTAATTCCCATGTTAATTTCCTCCTTTCTTTCTGATGCCAGCACTTTTGTGTGGGTGTGACGCGTACGATGTGAGTGCATGGCCAGTGAGTGCGTATCATGGTTTTCTCGTAGAAAATTTTCCCATCTCTTCACAAAATCAGCACTTCCAATATTATTTTTCGAAAAAACTTTGTTTATTTCCTCTCCGCTTAGCCCGGCGTTGCACGGGCTTTTACCGATTGAATAACTTAATCCCCATGGGAATTTCCTGCTTCCCTCAGGACGATAGCACTTTTGTGCGCGTATGTGCGCGATGTGTGTGATTTCTTTAACTATGTCATTAAAACTCCCTTTTTCGAAGTTTGTTCTTGGGTTGGTGGGATATTTAGGAGAGACGGGTGAAAGGCTCAGGTGTCGTCCTCGTCACTTGACCATGGTTGAAAATTTTGAGGTCCGTCGCCAAAAACCCTCGAATAGGCAAACAGTGCGAATTTAAAAATCACCCACTCACTTTTCAATTCTTTTGTTGCAATTTTTTTGTCCCCAGAAACGAAAATGTAGCCTTTTTAAAAATAGTTGTATGCTGAAAAAAGACAGAAAAGTAGAAATTTTTCAAATTACAAAATTTTACTACTATTTTAAATTTTGAAGTAAAATTGTGAGGATTTTTTGAAATATTCGACACATGGGAAAAAAGTTTAATGCAATTATCTTTATAAAAGAAGAAATTATTAAATGATTGTTTTAAGTATTTTGAGTGTTTTATTAAAATTTGTTCAAAAAAGTTTTTAACTTTTTATTTTTTAAATCACTGATTCTAAAAGTTTTAAAAATCATTTTTATTTAAACATAACGATATTGATTCATTTTAGAAAAAATCATAAAATATGCAAAATATCATTGTTTTGTAAAATTTTTTTTTTTAAATTCTTAAAAAAAAGATAATTTCTGGCATTTTATTTTTTTAATCACTGATTCTAAATGATCAATGAACTTTTTAAAAATCATTTTTATTTAAATTCATTGATATTTATAAAATACAAAACTATCTTATTAATTATTTTACATTAAAATTGATTAAAAATGTTCATTTAGCAATTAATTGTGACATAACATTTGCTTAAATAATGGCAGCACTGAAAATTTATGTGGGAAAAATAAGCAGAAATAAAAAAATCGAATTCCCTGGATTCGAACCAAGATTTTCTTGTTATGAATCGTTTAATAAGAGAGAAGTTACTTTAAGTGAATAAAAATCAGAAATGAACCTTTTTAAAGGCTAAAAAATATGAAAAGTGCATTAAAATAATAGAGGAGCATATTAAAATAAGTATTTATCAGTAAAATTAATTTACGTGGGAAAAATAGGCAGAAATGAAAAAAATCGAGTTCCCTGGATTTGAACGCAGAGCTATGTGATGTGAAGCGGTTATCATGACCACTCAACGAAGGATACCAGCAGCAGGAAACGAAAATACACTTTACTATGAATGGAAGTTTGAAATTTAAAGTACTTTTTTATTGAAGAGGAGATCCACAAGATATTCACATAATGATTGAAAAATTTCGATTGACGATTACATTTAAATGTATTGCAAAAAATTTATTGATTTTTGATATATATTAATAAAACGCAATTAATAATAAAGAATATATAATATGAACATAGCTTTTTTTTTCTGAGGAAATTATGCTTATTTAACTGATTAATTCAAAAAAAAAAATTTCGAAATGGGCAAATTTTGCGTTATGAAATTATATGTCAAAAAAAAAAGATTTATACATTAGGCATTATTTTAAAGTAAACTATAAGTTTTATGAAAGAGAAAAAAAATTTTGATACTGATAAATATTTTAAATGAATCTCAGAAATGCATTGAATACATTTTTTCATCTTAATCTGACATCTATATTAACTTAACTTTGAAAATTATATAAAGAAAAAATGACGAAAATTGAAGCAAAAATAACCTTTTCACTCGCATTTTTTTTTACTCGCCAAATTTGCTGATTTCCCCATGTTTAAATCAGAACTTTTTAGAGTAACCCTTGAGTTAGATGGGGTGTACGGTGAAACAGTTAAAAGATCTTTGGCGCAAAACTATTTTTTGACGCCAAGGTTTGGCTAACTGTACAATCGCGTATTTTTTATTAAATTTTTTATTTTTAGGGCATAATTTTTAAGTTAATGCTTTCAAGCTTCACACATTAATTTAAAAAACAAAGTACTTTTAAATAAAAAATGTACAAAAAATACTGTTTAAATTATTTCTCGCAAAAACGGTAGTTTACTAAAATTGAAATTTTTTTTTTAAAATCCGTAATTTTAAAGCAATTTTTTCAATCTTCGTATAGATTAAGGATAATATTTTACACATGGAAAAAAAGTTTCCTGCGATTATCTTAATAAATGACTAAGTTATTCAATATTGAGTAAAAATTTTGACTATTTTTTAAAAAAATTCTTTAAAAATAAGTTTTGGGCATTTTATTTTTTAAATGACTGGATCTAAAAGAGAAAGGCTTGAAGTTATTTCGTGTAGAATCTCGTTTTAATAACACGAAAACAAATTCATACGCAACGATTTAGAAATAATTTTAATAAAAACTCATCAATTTTAATACTTTTTAAAAAAATTCAAAAAAAATAGAAAATATTGTTATTTTGCAAAAAAAAATTATACCGTATCGAGGCGAAATAAATGATCTTTCTGATTCTGTAATTATTTTTTTGTCTGATTTTAAAAGTAAAAATTGGATGGCTATTTTAATATGGTGGAAAATGTCGAATCTGCGCTCCGCCGAAACGGAATGGAAGTTTTGCGAAATAAACAACCCACAAGAGTAAAACAATTAGGCGTTTTAAGGTTTTTAACCCCTTGTAGTTTTAATTGTTTGAATAAATTGTAAAGTTTGAAATGATTACTTATTTATAAATTATGTGCCTGAAATAATTAAAAAAAAATTCATATCAACAAAATAGATAATTTTATTTATTATTATTTAATACGAAGTGAAATAAAGGGGATTATTTCATTTATATTGTTATCACAAAGTAAATTTATATTTATACGAGTAGTACTCGTGATAGTTTCACAAAGTAAAAATAAGTTTACACGAGTAGGACTCGTGATTGATTTACAAAGTCAAAATAAGTTTACGCGAGTCAGACTCATGATTAATGCTTAAGGGGTTAATTAATATATTTTTAACTAATTACAATATCGGAATATAAATGGGCAAAACGGCTTCCTCGGATCGTTCCCGATCTTTTGGTACCTTCCGCGAATTTCTGCGTTGTACGGTTCGTGAGAAGATAGACGCACATAGATACATACATAGATACATACGCTTGTTTACCTTCGAATTTTAATTCTGTAGATGTTATATGAGTATAAACTGTTCATTTATATGTTTAAATTATTGATATCTTAGCATTAAGAATTCGATTCTATTGGAAAATATTCTTATAACTCTATCCACTGATTTTAAAAGAATAGAATGTCTAAATAATTTCTAAAATTGAAGTAGAATGATCTTTTACGCTCTCGTAAGACCCTTCCCAAGTGGATTTCCGAGAAAACCTATTTTAAGTAGATATCTACTTAATTAAAATAACTTGATTGCCAAAGTCTAAATTTTATAGTTCAAAAACGGAATTTTTTTTTATCAATGAGCTTTAGTAATGTCCTTTGAGAGTCAATTTCCGTTAGACCCATCCAACAAATCTGTTAAATTTCACAACAGAGAAGTACATACTAAATTTTATTATTGTGGATCTAGTAGCTTGAAATCAGGAATTTTGTTTATCAATACGCTGCAAAAGATTCCTGCTCCCCCATAAGAATTAATTTCTATAAAATCCTTTCTTAGCTGATTTCCATTAAAAAAAAGTAACTTGCACAAAAAATTCCATTACAGTAAATAGTTTGATTATATGGAATTTTTTTTTATAAATAACTTCCAGCAATTCACTACTCCCCCTATAGGAGTCAATTTCCATAAGATCCAATCTTAGCGGATCTGTATTCAACAAAAGAAACATGCTTACAAAATATCAAGTCTGTACTTCTAATAGTTAAAAAATGGGAATATTTATGAGTAATGCTCTTAAGTCCACACAACGCCCCTTGGGGATCAATTTTTGCAAAATCCATTCTTAGCAGATCTCTATTCCATGAAATGAACATGCCTAAAAATTTTCAAGTTTTTAGGTTTAATAGTTCAAGAATGGAAATATCTATCTCTAATGCCTCTTAACCCCTTAACGATCGGATAAATTTGAAGAAAATAGTCCTAAAAGTGCCTATTTTTTTATTCAAGAAAATTATATAAAACTAAGTACATATTCAATATATGTATTCATTTTTGATTTTTGGATTAATTTTTAGCTTGAAATACGAAATTTAATTTTTTAAGGAAAGCAAACATTTAGGGTTATAATTCACTGAATGTTGGCTTTCCAACAAAGAGGAATAATTTTAAAAAATATGTATTTTAAACATTAAATGAATTTTATTACACTTTTGCATTTTCTTCATAAACATTAGTAATTTTTTTTTGTGGGATAAGTTTCAAAACATGAGATGCAAAGGCCAAAATCACAAACTGGACAGTAGTACGAGTTTCCTTTCTACATCTCTTATTGTTTCCATCTCTTTTGAAACAACAAACTTTGCATTCTCTTGATGGTTGCCACTTCTTATCAGTTGGAGATATCTGTCTAATAAAATGTCTTTTAATCAAACGGTTGGGGTTATTCTCTAAATTCGGCTGGCCTCTTTTTTGCAGGGGTTTCAGATATAGAAAACTTTTCAATAAGTTCAACTACTAAAAAAAGATAAACGAACATCAAATGTGATTTTTTGCCTCCTTGTTTTTTTATAAATAAGGTACTAGTTCAAAATAAGTTTGATCTAACAAATAAAAAAATATTTTCTTATAGTACTTCTTACCTCGTTTTTGAGCAATTCAGTAATCTACAATATATTGGTCTACAATGTCTACTGCTCCGATATTTTTATTGTAGTCAGTGACAAAAAAGTACTAAAAGTACAATCTGACTAACTGTATAATGTATACAATATTGAAAAATATATTAATTTTTTTATCAGTTTTTTTTCTAGAATTTTTACCCACGTGTTTTTACGAAGAGCGCAACTGAGAGAGTACTTGACCTAAGATTAAAAAACCGTATCAATAATATGAGTTTGTTGTAGCGATAATTATTATTTAGCTAAAAAAAAAAAATTATTATCGCTAAACACGTTAAAAATAATTTGGCGCTGCCATCTGGTGTATAGATTAAGAAAAAAAAAACAATATTCAGGGCTTAAAAAATAAATTGTTTCAAGCTATGGCAAGTTAATTTTCAACACTCCAGCCCGGAAATATCACGGGCACGAGGAATAGAGAGGGAAATTTCACCCCGTGAATTTGACGGGAGCGAGAGTTAAGGGGTTAAGGCCTTACAATGCCCCTTAATTGTGAACATAGTTTTACTAACTCAGAAAACCTTTGTGGGCATGTGTCTAATCATTCCCCAAAGTTTCATCGCAAACGGATGAATGGTTTAGGAAGGCATAAGAGACATACAGACACAAATATTCATTTTTATTTATATAGATTAATTGAATTTATGCCTTAAAGATTATAGTATTTAAAGAGACTTTTTATAACTTTTGCATGTAGAAAATAAAATTAATCTTTGCTTTTTGCTTTGCAATATTGTATTAAATTTTTTTTTGCCTAAAAAGGTATAATACTTTTTATAGTAAGTTTTTTACCTTTATAGACCAAGAATGATTCTTTTTATTTTTGCAATTATTAATACTTAGCAAAATTGGACATTCTTTTGTATTATCTATTGTTTAAAAACTTTTCTAGCTTAAACATTGTACAATCTTGCTGGCGGCACTTAGTCTCCTTGGGTCAATATGATCTAGATATTTTTTCAACAACTGCTATGTAATTGTTGAATGTTGTTATATGAATGCAGTAGTTTCTACTCTTCATATTTAATTTTTAACTGCACATTTTTTTTAAAGGAAATTATATAAATAAATGAACATGCAATATTTTAATATACGTATTGGTTTTTTTAAAATGAGATGTTAAAACAGTTTTATTAAAAATTAATGAAAAATTCATATTTTTTAATTATTATATTTTTTTTGTAGGTTTGGATTAACCAAGGTGACATAATATTGCTTGGCTTGAGAGATTTTCAAGATTCAAAAGCTGATGTTATTCTGAAATATAATCCTGATGAGGCTCGTAATCTTAAAGCATATGGAGAACTTCCTGAGCATGGTTAGTTTAAATTCCAGTTTACTGAATTAATTTGATTGCATAATAGTTATAAGTTGAAATTTAATAGTTTTCTTCTTTAAATTTTTTATTTTTTGATATATATTTTTTCTTTGTATTTTTAAATATTTTTATCTTATAATTCATTACTGATTTTAAATATTCATTTGTTTATAATTTCTGAAATAATTGTATGAATTACTATTTTTATAAAAAATTTATTCAATAATTGAGCACATATCACAAAAGCTTAAATTTGTATTGAAGTTCATTTACAAAATTTAAAAGGTAAGATGGAAATAAATGCATCGGTTTTGCATAATTTATTTTAATGTAGAAAAAAAAGGACGTATGCGACGCCTTCTGGTTATAGATTGATTTTAGTACAAATGAGAAATTATCTACTGCTATGTATAATATCAATGATTTCTGTCACATTAATTCTGGAGCTATGGATTTGAGATGTTGTTGATCTCATCAGTACATGCTTACATTTTATTTAATTATTTATTAATATTTTAAAATAAATTAAGCATTCCACAATTTCTGCTTTTATAAACTTAATAATTGTTTTCATAATTTGTAAATCTAGTCATTTTTCTTTTTTAAAATGCTTTATTTGCTTTCCTGTATTTTTGTGATCAAAAATTAATATTTTAAATTAGGATGAATTTCAAATTATGATTGATCAAATTAACTGTTTTGAAATTGTTAACATATTTGTTGCAATCTCTGTTTTATATATTTATATGTAGCTATTGCACTTTAGATTTAAAAAAACATTGCTTATAACATATCAAATGTTGATTATTTTGTAAAAAAATTATATTTATTGTGTGAAGGAAGACATAAATATTATTAAAATAAACTGTTTTTAAAGTATATTTTAATTATACATTAAAATTTGTTTGTGAAGGAATTTATTCATATTAAAATGTTTGATAAAATTAATTCCTTTAACACTGTGAAAATAAGGCTTAGTGCATGTAGTTTGCTTATAAACACACACACACAAAACACAAATTAAAGAAATGGAAACTTTATATTGAAATCCTAAGCTGTTTATTCTTCAGCTGCCTGAATGGATTTTGTAATTTGTATTTTTGTACAGTATCTTTTGAAATATTTGTTTTTCTTATAAATACATATTTCAGAAGGATTATATAAGATAATACAGTTGGAACTATATAAATTTTTTGTAAGCTTTTTTTAAAAGGAGAATAAATAAAGAGGGGTGGTGGAAATATTTCAGAAAAAAAAATATCACATCATTTTGTAAGAAAGAGAGAGAGATGGAACTTATCACTTATAGATTTTGTGTGTATGATTTGCTAATATTTTGTAGTTGGTTTATACTTAAAAAGAAATCAAGATTTTTAGAATGTAATATTTTAAATTCAGAAATAAGCTGATTGTACAAAAATTCTTATAAATGCTTTCTCTTCAAAAATTGGTTTGAATTTTGCCATTATATTTTATATTTCTTGCCTTTTCCTCTTAGAAATGAAAAAGCTTATTATTTGCTCAGTCAGTCTGTATTTTTTAATTCTCTTTTTAAAATTTGAATATCCTGTAACTGTAAAAAATTTTTCATCAGTTTTTTTTAAAAATTAATTCTGTGAAAATTAAAAAAAAAAATTTGTTTTTGTTTTTTGATTAAAGTATTTAAGAACGTGTTTTTACTATAAATTGCAGCTAAGATTAATGATACTGTGACATTTGGTGAAGAAGAAGATGATGACAACATCATTGAATTTGATGAAGTTGGTGGAGAAGAGGATATTGAAAATGTAAGATTTAGTTTTAAATGTTATGTCCTGCTGGATTTTATACTCTTTGAAATATAATAATCTATTAAGGTATTTCTTAGAAAGGATGTAGTATGTAGAAATTGAACTTTTGTGCAGTTCTTATTGCTTGTAACTTATGTATATTTTTCTATTATTTATTTTTATAATTATCTCTTCAGTAAAAAAACTTATTAAAAATGTAGCATTCTGTTTTGCTTCTTAAATTGTTCAAAACTTATTAAAATTTTTTTCAAATTTTTACTTTAAAGTCTGCTTTTTTGGTGACAAATTTAAGTAGAATCTATGAAGAAATGATATATGCATCTGCATTTTAAAAAATAAATTGTTTGAGTTATTAGTAAAATACAAATATATATGAGAAACACTTTTGATATAAAGAGTTATTTACACATTAAAAGCATGAACTATCTATTGTGTCAGACTTTTTGTTTGGTATTTTAATATTTATCATGCAAATTTAATGATAAATACCAACTCTTTTGTTGTTTATATTTAATGATCATGCAGAAAGTATATGAAGTTTTTTTTTTTTGTCTTGATTCTGTGTTTATTTCAATCTTTTTTAGATTTAGAATTGGATTCTCTTGAGCAGCATGTCTTCCTAAACTTTGGCATTGCAGTTTTTGAAGTTTATCCTAGGCTTTATTTTTGTGAGGCATGTTCATTATGTTTGTTGTGGAAATTTTAAATATTTATTTATTCATTCTGTGTTTTTCTTTGTACATATCTAACAATATTGTTGTCAATAAAGTTTTGAAAGTTTTGGATTATTAATTTGATATAACTATTTATGAACCAAAATGATATTTGATGGTGTTTTTAATTCCTTACTAAAACAATTTACCATTAGAATACTGTGAGGAATATACCACTTTTCTTTGAAAGATTTAAACCAAAATCATCAAGGATGCTTCTGCTTGTTGACAGATTGAGCAAACTTCATCCTATGGAATATTGAGCTATCAAAAATGTATTTGTGGTGTATAGTTATGTAATTTTTGTTCCCAATTCCTTTTAATAGCTTAATTATAGTAATCTTAGTGGAAGGCAATTATTGGAAATGTCCATCCCAATTTTTTCAACCTGTTTGAGGTATTGCAGAAGTATGTTGTTTATTATAATCAAGCTATTTCTTAACAAATGTGCTGTGAGAAATCTAGCTCTTGATAAAGTTTGGATAGGGTATAAGTGCCACTTTGCGCCTTCTGACAGCAAGACATGGTGTCCTGTCATATCACAACTGTCAACAACTAGCAATCACATGGACCTGAAAAGATCTGCATCGTAATTTTGCTACATTTCTTAGTAAATTGAATATATTGTCATTTTTTTTGTCATTGGTATGTTTTCCCTTGTATAAAAATTATGACATCTTCATCAAAAACATGCCATTACTGTAAGGATTATCAAGTAAAGCTTTGTTTCGTTATACTAGTTAGAAGATGTAGTTAAGATATAAAATGGTATATTTATTTGTTATGCTATTCAAATGGATAGTAAAGTAAATATGCAGTTTTTTCTGTTCTATTATTAATCGCTTCCCATAATTTTTTATTGACAATTTGTTGAATTTTTTTTAATCTCTCTTGTATATTTTATTTATAATTGCTAATATTTTTCACAACTTAATTTTTTTTACCATAATGCAGTTTACATATGTGATTCAAACTTTATATATTTTTTATAAGATATAATGATTTTCTTATGGTGAATGTACAAATATTTTAAAATTGAATATTTATTAGTGTGTGAGAACAAAGCGGGCATCACTTTTTGTATTTTTAGTTGAAAATAATTTTGTCTCTTTGTATTTCTGTTATGTTCTTGCTTCATAATCTTGTCAATATGTTGTGTTGGTTCTCAATCAGATTGATCCTAAGCAACAAAAACCTATGGCATTGCCTTATCATATGAAGTTCAATGCAGCCTTGTTTAAAATAAGTAATTCACTGAGAGGGAGAATTAATGCATTTATAAAACTATTTAAAATATATAAGTTATGAGAAAGAATGATCATATATTTATAGTTGATTTAATTAATAATTGTAGTCAAATTAAAATTTTTTTTCTAATAAGAATTGTTATAATTAAAAGTATTTCTCTTTGTCAAGATGCTAACTGTATAATACTACTAATATTTTGACAAACTACATATTGTAATACTTAAAAATAAGAGTTTTTTTTGTGTCATTTGCTTTGTGCTGAGAAAACTATTGTGATATATATTTTTTTGATGTTACAATATTGTATGCAAAAACTTATTTTGTATATATATTACAATATCTTATTTTGTAAATTTCATTGTATCAAGGAGCACAATTTTAAAAATTTTTTTGGGAATCTGAAAAATTTATTTTAACATTTATTTGAATCTCATTTAGCTAAATTTCAATGTTTGTTAAAATAAGTTGTCTTAAGTTTTGGTCTTAATATATGCTAATTTTTAATTAATCTTTATATATAAAATGAGATTACAAGAAAAAATTCTTATAAAGATGTGTATGTTTTTATATGAATGTTTTTGTAATGAAGCAAATTCATGAAAGATAAACAATAAAAACAAGGGCATATTAAATGGGACAACAGTATTCATAGCATATTTATTGTACATACATAAATTTATAGATAAATATAGAGAAAGGTATATGTTTTTCGTAAAACTGTCATGTACACTTAGAGATATTTGGATCAATAAAGCACGAGCGCGGTAGGCACCGACTTAAAAGTTAAAATTTTTTGTTTATTTTGTTAAAACGCATTGACATATTTGGTGGTGAAATACTAGCTGTATGGATTGTCATGCAATATTCATATTTATGAAAACAAGTCTTGTTTTTCAATCTTTCAATGTGTTTTTATAGTGAATATTTTTCACTATTGACATGGCTTGATCAGAGACATAGCGAAAAGTAATTATTATAAAATAAGCAGAAAAAAATGTAATTTTAGCTAGAATGTTTTTTTAATATATATATTTTTTTTGCTGCAGTGATAAATTTTTACTGAGTTAAATCAATATGACTAGGGCATTTAGTAATCATAAATTTGGTTATTATAAACTATATAATTTTTTTCATAAAATACCTAATTTTTTCAAAATGTATTATTTTTAGATTAAGTTGTTGTCTTTTGTTTTCATTTTAATGACATGGTACTAAAATTCACCATTTCCCATCTTTTAAAAAATTAAAATTCTTGATTTTTTTTTTCTGTGCACAATCTTTTTTTAAATGAAACTTTTACTCATGTTTAATAGGCCAATTGCTTTTGTAATAAATTTATTTATTTCAACAAATAAAAGTAGAAAATAATAATTAAAATCCCTCAAATTTTATTCAAAATCCTTGAAATTCTTTTCAAGAGTGTAACTTTGATAAAATTTAATGCTTAATAGTTTGGAAAAAAATGGCAAGGATGGAAATAGGCAATTTCCGTGACACGTTTGAAAATCTAATACATAAAAATGTAATTGCTTAAAGTTATAAAATCAATTTCTTAGTAAAATAGGATATAGTGCTTTGATATTTAAAGAATAATACATCAATAAGAACTATTTCTAATTTGATCGGTCTTCTGAAAGAATGGAATTTTTTTACTGTTATAAAAAATTGCCTATTTTAAAAGAAACAGTTTATAATATTTGTCAAATATTACATTCTTTTGGTGTATAACTGTGAAATATAAAATTATTTTTTTATAATATCATATATGTGTGAATACATTTTAAAACTATTTATCTTGTATTTATAGAATAACTTTCAGAAAGTTTATAAGGAAAATATATGTATTTGATTTAAATCTAATTTAATAGAATTGTGTAGTAGAATGTAATTTAGATTTTGTAAAAATTTCACATTCATTACTATTTATTTCATTAATTTAAAATTTATATTTTTGTTTGTACTAAGCCAAATAAATGGTACAGATGAACTATAATGATTATTATAAAAAAAATATGAAATGCATTTAAAAATTTAATTTTTGCTTGTATTTTAAAGTAATTTTTTAACATAATTTTTTGGTTACTGTAAAATATGCTGTAAAATTTTATTCTGAGTTTGATTTCTAGAATTTTTCATCCTTTTTTGGGAGGGGGGGGGGGCAAAAAGGATGACAAGGATAAATGTTTTTAAAACAGTAAATATTTATTTTTTGCTGGAGATAAATGTATGAATTCTATTTAGGATTAGTAAATACTTATTTTTAGTTATTATATGAATGTAACATTTTCACTTTTCTCTTTTGAGTTTCACTTTAAATCTTTGATTATTTAGATTTTTTGATTAATTGATTTCCATGTTAATAAATAATTAAAGATAGGGCATGCTTTTGTTTTATACATTGTCTTTCCCTTCGAGTTAAATATAATAGGGAGAAAAATTATTTCGATTGGACCATTTTGAAATGCATTTTATTCTAGTCAATATGTACGAGGTGTGGTTAAAAGTCTTATAAGGGATTAAAACATTCAAGAATTTTCAAATGGTTGTAGGATGAGAGCTTTAATTCATTCATTAAATTTATCGTGGAAAATCAATATTTTCTATATTTATTTATAATAAGCTATAACTGACTTTTAATTTTTTAAACAATTTGGATTACACTAATCAAGCCATGTTTTCACACTTTGTTCAAAATAAATTAGAGTTCTAAGTTTATGGATACACAAGGTTTTATCTCAAGGATATTCAGCAAAAAGGAGATATGTATTTTTCTTTTGGAGTGAAAACATCACATATTTAATTTAAACATCACTTTGATCGTCTAAATTATTCTGTGATTTAAAAGTTCGAGATGGGAGGTAGATTTAGGAACAAAAGGATATATTTTTTTTCTGATACCGCATGAAATTCATTGGACATGCGACTTATAAATGTCTTTTCTTCACAGTCTAAATTTAATCTTTTCGAGTGCATAGTTTGTCAAATCGAAACATACATCTGTCTGAAGAGACATCTATCGTTTTTTAACTTCTGATGACTTTCTTTACATTCTATTCTTTCTGATATGTCAAAGAATCCTGCGTTTTAGTAGCGTCCCCTGGCCCATCGCAGTAGAGCATCAGCCAAGACATCTAAATGTGCTTTCGTCTAAAAAAGAAAAAAAATAAATATTTAATGTTTATATTTTGATTTATAATGTGAATAAAATAGTTCATGGAATTGCTTAGTTAGTGGAAATTTTAATGAAATAGAAAATACAAATAAGATAATGAATTTGAAGATTGAGTATACAAAGTGTTTAAAAAAAATGATTACAATTTTTTTTATTTTTAAAAAAATTATAATTTTTACTATTTTTATACAAAATACTTAGTTTAGAATGGGCTAAATTCATGTGACATCATAATCACGTGATGACTGCAACCACAGGTTTCCAGCTTATCAGTTCATAAATTAATGTGATGTCATAGTCACATGATAAATGCAATCACGTGTTTCCAGCCATGCGCTTCGTTGTTGCCAACTTTTGCTTTTTACTGAAACTTTCTTTTAAAATTACATACATGTAAAGAATAAGGCATGTAAGCAAACAAAATGCACTTGATTTAAAAGTACACGTGCAATATAAGTTTAAAGGCTGTGTTATAATAACTGTAACCAACTGCCTCAATCAGCAGAAGCACCCTCTAGCGGCTACCGATCGTTAGTAGAGGTCAGGTGAGGGAAGGATGTGGTCGCTATGAAAAACCATTAATTTCCGTAACCCATTATTTTTGTTGATGATATGTGCTGTTTTTGTGTAACCTAACTTAAATTAAACAAATAATTGTTGCATTAACGGAGTCTTCATTGAACTTAACCCCGAAATTACCACATTTAGTTTAAACTTCTACTCACTCAGTGCCGGTTAATCCTTTGGGCGGACGCCCAGGGACTCGGAAGGGCCCGGATAAGCTGGACTTAACCAGATTTTCTGGTTATGAATTTCGATCCTCCAGTGCCAAGGGGACCTGCAGATCTTCTGCGCCCAGGTCCCAAAATGAACTTAAATCGGCACTAAACTCAGTGCATAATTTTTTTTTAAAATTTTGAAAAAACTCTTTGAAGAATTCTAATATTTGAGCATCTGTACCCAAGCATCTAACCTGAAATTTTATCCGAATTTTACAAGTGTAACAACAAATATAGGTCTAATGTCACTTTTGAATTTAGTAGAGAAACGTGATAACATCTATCATGTGACCGTCATGTATTTAGCCCATTAGTGTTAGTAATAATACAAAATTATGAAGAGTATTGTTTGTGTGTATCGCATGTAGATAGTAGTAAGCAGTCCAAAGCAAACACACATTCTGCTATTAGATATATTAATCTAACAAAGACTCAAATTATGTATTTAGTTATTTTTAAAGGAATGAAAAATGCTACTTTTTCTGATTTTTAAGACAATTTTCCTTTGTAAAGGATTTGTTTCTAATTCCCTTTTTAAAAAAAAATCCCACATACGTCAATCTATTCAAACACGAAATTTTAAATAATTGTTCTTTATATTCATCAAAGGAATTTATCTCTTAAAATTTTTAAAATATTTTAGATAGTTCAAAGTATTATTATTTTTAAAAATCATAAAGCGCTAATTTTAGCTTAAAAGTTAATTTTCTTGTATTTTTTATATCAAAAATCACTCTTAAGACTAAATTTTTCATATGTTAATGATTTATTCTTTTTGATGAGTGGCGTGGTGGGTTTGTCGCTGGCCCTCTGCACCCAAGGTTGCGTGTTCGGCTCTGGCCCAAGTCGATGGATTTTCATGACGCAGAAAATCGACAGCGACCATGTCGTATGATTTTACGGCATGTAAGAAATCACTAGAGTGTCTGTTTGACTTGGGTGCTCTCGGCAAAATTCAATCCTAGTACAGGTTTGCATCGTCAGAGCTCAGGCGCCTCCCTCTAGGAAAGAAACTGGGTGTCAAAATTAGCTGTGGCGATTGGTATCCACCTTTTATGGTTCTGCACTAAAAAGATATACCAGCTTCTGGGGAATTTGCGAGGTCTGCAATGGTAAAATAGCAATTCGCAGCCCATTAGAAATAAAAAAAAATATTTTTTTTTTGAAAAGGATGGAATGAATTTAGAACTACACTGCTGGCCACCGTAAATGCAACACCATCAAGGAAACATGCAAATAACATGAAATTTACAACATGCATTAGCGGAGGTAAGGTATGCAAATGATTAAAATTTCAGCGCAGAGACGCATCACGCACGCCTGTGGCGCCACCTCAAAGCGCTATTTAAGGCTTGGAGATTTCGACGATTTCAAGTTCGGCAATTGTGTTTTTCTTGTGGTTTTTTCAAAAAACGATCAGTTATGTCTCGTTGAAAACAGCGATCAGCTTTTGATCAAGTATCCGAGTTCGACAGAGGAAGGATAGTGGTCTACCGAGATTGTGGATTATCTTTCAGGGAAATCGGTAGTCGTGTTGGACGAAACCAAACTGTAATGCGGATATGTGACCGTTGGGTGAGTGAGAGTGAGAGAATATTAACGTCGCACTGATTAGCAACACGAGGGCTTTTGGCGACGGTTCGCGTAATTTTGAACCATGGTCAAGTGACGCGAACAACACCTGAGCTGGCACTCCCCCCTCTCCTAACTACCACACCAACAGGAGGACGTTTGAGCTCTCGACAGGTTTAACGTGCATCGCTCCCCTACATAGCGGATCTTTAGTGGTACTAGGATCGAACTCATGACATGCTAGCCATGATCCGATGCCTAGACCACTCGGCCACCGTGGCCGCTTATGTGACCGTTGGATGCAGGAGGGTACGACGGACCGACGTGGTTGATCGCATCCATCTCAGTGCACCACTTCACGTGAAGACAGGCAAATTGTGCGCATGGCAGTGACGGATCGCTCAGTCACATCACGAACCATAGCACAGCAGATTGAGTCTGTAACGCATCATTCAGTGTCTGCGCGTATCATTCGACGCCGTTTACAGCAGAGTGGTCTGTCCGCAAGACGTCCATTGCTTGGTTTACCCTTGACGCAGAGCCACAGACGTCTCCGCCGCCAATGGTGCGATGAAAGAAGGATGTGGGCGGCAGAATGGAATGAAGTTGTCTTTACTGACGAGTCACGCATCTGTCTGCAATACCAGGATGGTCGGATTCGAGTCTGGAGACCGTGGAGAGAGGATGCTGAACAGCTGCGTTATGCACCGCCACACTGGTCCTGCACCGGGTATTATGGTATGGGGCGGTATTGGATATCACTCTCGCACTTCTCTAGTACGCATTGCCGGTACTTTAAACAGCCAGCACTATATCTCTGAGGTGTTGGAGCCAGTTGTCCTTCCTTACCCTCAGGGCTTGGCCACAGCCATATTTCAACAGGATAATGCGCGACCACACTTGGCACGTATTGTCCAAAGGCTGTTCGTCAATCACCAGATTGAATTGCTTCCCTGGCCGGCTCGCTCTCTGGATCTTTCACTGATAGAAAACATGTGGTCCATGGTTGCTCAATGATTGACCCAGATTACACCCCCAGCTGCCACACCAGATCAACTTTGGCAACGTGTGGAAGCTGCTTGGTCTGCTGTACTCCAAGAACACATCCAAAGTCTCTTTGAATCAATGCCGAGGCGTGTGGCAGCGGTGATCTCCAACAATGGCGGCTACTCTGGCTACTGATTTTGGCAGGAACCACACTTCACAGAAGTCTATAAATTTAATCATTTGATACTTGGTCGACATGTTATCTACAAAATAAATTTTGCTGTGCTATCTCTTGTCTTTCTTGGTGTTGCATTTACGGTGGCCAGCAGTGTACATGTGAAGTAAAATAATTTTTTTTCTTAATATGGCTTATGAATGTACCATTTCGATTTAATGTTTTAATTCAAGAAATTATTAATTTTTCACATTTGACCTTTGAAAGATATTTTCATTTAATTTCTGGATCTCATTCAAACACTGAATTCCTATTCTTCAAACAATGTTTTGACTTAAAATTTAAACACAAAAAAGTAAAAAGTTTGTTTCACAACTGTTAAAAATTTAAGAGAGTGATACAGAAACATCTGCATTATCACCATTAAATATTACTATAGACTAATATGTTTACTATATTATATTAAACAAAAACATCAAGTAGATTTTGAAAATTTATTGTTTTAAAGGAAATTGGCCTTTTTTTTTGATTAAGTGAATTGAAATTAATTCAAATAATAGAGAAAATGAAGATAAAATATTAGAGTAAAAGTAAATACCTTATTAAAGATAGCATGAGTTCGGTTTAAAATTTTATTTTAGATGAAATATTTCTTTGTGATTGTGTGCGTTCATGTTGAAATTCAAAATAAAAATTGGCAACGATGGAATAATATTCAAATTTATTCATGCTAGACCGGAAAGAGTGTATAGTCCCGCTGCTCACATGATTACTAATAACCAAGTCGTATCGTGAGTCCGAACGGGATGCTCTAAAAGGCTGGAATACGAAATAATAGAAATTACTTCTCATCAAGTTGAACTCTATCTCAATTCCTCACGTGACTTGGTGTAGAAGTTTAATGAGTGAATTACCAACTTAGATGTAGCTTTTCTCATCAGATCGTGGTTCAGAATTCTGAATTAGTCTATCGTCAAAAGCCCATCGCATTAACTGTAAATGCCACATTAATTCAGACAAGTAGTCTATACAAACAGTATTATATATCAATTGTGAATGAAAAATCCGTTGTTTTTTCTCTCAAAGATGAAGTTTTTTCACACAAGTTCAAGGCCTTAAAACCGGGGTAAGCATTAAGTCGATCGCGATCAACCGGGGGACCGCCAAGACGTTTTAGGGTGACCGCCTGAAGATTAGCAGTTAGTTATTGTACACCGAAATATTCAAGATTGCCTAACAGTATGCAGACTAAGTCTATTGACTATAACTACAAGAACTAACTTTAGATTAACATCTTTTATTTTTTAACGTATTTTGAATTGTTTGATAATATTTGATGTTATATTTGTGGCTATTGTTATTACGTTGGTATCATGCGTTTTGCTTTAAACATGGTTTGAAAGGCGTAAGTTTTTTTTTATTGTAGTTACGTTAGTAAATACATATTAAGTATTGAAATTAAATTATAATACATATTGTAGAACCTTTATCTTAACTCACCACACCTACGCCACTGGGTAGATCTCAACACCTTGAAAAAATTAGAAGTAACCCGTACCCGAGAAAAGTTTGCCCACCTCTGTCTTAGAAGCTTGGTAATCGTTATCGAGAGCTCTATGGCAGACTATACTGAGCATATTCGAATCCTTTTTCCAACAAAGACAAGCATAATGATATCATTTGGGCTGTTGCGTGTTAAACTGAATTAGACCAAAGTTCTCATATGGAATAGGGTGGTAGTTTGAAGAGTGACATTTTCATCGCTTAATCTCATTTCGGAAAAAAACAATTGGGGGGAAGAATTTTACTGTAAAAACGAGATCTAATTGCTTAACGTGTCTGATAGATGGTAGTTCTTAAAAATAGTCTTAATTTTTGTCACTATAATATAAATTCCTTCGATTTTCTTACATTAATTAGCTCTGAAAATGGCATCGTGTACTCACCGTCTTGAAAAACATGCAGGAACCCATGTCTTCATCTTCCGCATTAGGACAATCTATGAAACCATCACAGAGGGAACGGTCATCTATGCATCTATATCGGTTCGTGTGATCTGGAGAAGGGCAAGCAAAACGTTCTGTTCCATCCTTAGCTGGTGGACATTCTAAAAATAAATGAACACAGTTTAAGTTTAACAAATCGTCTGCTTTTTTATAAGCAATCTATGTTTTGTGCACTTAATAAGAATTTAGTTTTATGAATTTTTGAGATAAGAGTGGCTCATGCACAAATATCAATTTACGAATAATTCTATATGTGATACTTGCAAAGAAAATAATGAGTTGGAACATATTCTCTTAATTTGTGACAAACATACTTCTAAAAGAAATAACTTCTGGAACATACTAAAGACAGACCCATGCTATGACATCACCTTCGGAGAAATTCTGGAACATGTACAACAGTTAATAAACAACTTTTCAAAGTCTTTGTGCAAAAAATGAAATTCTTTGATATGTACTTAAGAAGGGAAAGACGTCTATTCATTGCAAGGGGATAATAGCCTATGTTGCTCCATGTCCCACAAAATCTGTAACTGTACTTGTTTGAGCTTTGTAGGTAGCCGTGGTAACCTAGTGGTCATGGTCACGGACTCGTAGCTGGTATGTCATGAGTTCGAGCCTTGTACCGCTGAAGCCCCGCCCTGCAGAGGGAGCTAATGCACGTTTGTTATGCCGAAGCTCAAACGTCCTCTCGTTGGTGTGGTGTGGAAGTTAGGAGGGGGTGCCAGCTCAAGTGTCGTCCTCGTCACTTAACCATGGTTCAAAATTACGAGGCTCATCGCCGATAGCTTTTATGCTATTTTTAAATGCAACGTTAATAAATAGTCAATCAGAGACCATTAAATATTTGTTGTGTAGAGAAGTCATATGACAGTGACGCACAAATGGAGAAAGTGGCATGCCAACTCAACAGTAGTTAAAACTAAATTATAATGAATTTACCAGGAATTCACTTTTATTGTTTATTGGATGACAAAAATCTTTAAATATTTGAAAAAAAAATAGTAAAAAATCTTATAATTTTTTTATGAATCAATGCTGATTGTAAAAATGATAAATTGCTTAAAAAATATAAATCACTTTTAATGAAAATTTTATTAAGAAATTTTAAAATATTTCTTTCAGATTATTGTAAATACAATAAATAACTTTGGAACATATTAAAACATATTTTCCCAAACTTTTTTTGTCTGGTAGACCTCTTACCATGTTTTTCGGTTTGGGGTACACCCCCGCTTAATTAATATGGAATTTTTGCAAATTTATCAACTTAAATGTCTTTTTAACAGCTGAAACTACTACTACTTTAAAAGAATTTAATTTCTAACAGTAATGAAGTATAAATTTAAAAAGCATATGTTAATTAAATTAAAATTAATTAATAAAAAGAACTGTTAAATAAACTAACTAAACAACAAATTCTTTTAATGGGAGTTATGAATCTCTTTACATTATGATAAATTGCCTGGGACAAATTTAGAGAATATTCGGGGCCTCCTGTATTATACTTCTTTAGCTTAAATCAGGAAAGAAAAGCTGAAATGGTTAATGTTTTTATAAATTTTATGCTGTCACCTTGTAAATGCAAATTCATTAAATTTAGGAAATAAATCTGTTAAATATAGATAAAATTTGGTTTACACTTGATTATAAATTTTCTCTTAAAATTAAAGTCACAATCTAGTTTAATGAGAGCCAGTATCACACATAGACCCCCACTTACACCTCATGGACCCCCAAATTAATTTTCAGCTAACGTAGACTCTTTAGAGGTCGTCATAGACCCCTGGGGGTCTAAGTAGACCACTTTGGGAATCACTGGTTTATGGTATTAGGCCTAAGCTTAGACATGGACAATGGTCATCACATAATAATACAGATTTGCCAGTTGACATGCAGTTTGAAATTCTTCTGTTTTTCGGAGAGTATGTACGAGAATAATATTTGACCATTAAAATTATCCGGATAATGATCTTATTAAGACAAAGTCGAGAACGCGCGTGAGACGAGCCCCCCCGCCCCGAGGGCGAGGCCCTGGGCCCAGTTGGTCCATGCCTTAAGACGTCTCTGATCTTGAGGTCCGGCCCCAATAGTTTTGTGTAGTTTCGAAATGCGACATTAATAAATAATAAGTTAATGAATCCATAAATATATTCAGTTTAAATAAATTCTTCAAGCAGATAATTTCTCTCTCTACGGATGTTTTACTCTAAGTATAAGCAACCTTGTAAATATCTCAGTTCTACGGGCCTAATAAGGATTAATGTTTTTACTAGTGGGGAATCACTACTTGAATATCCTGATTACTGAAATCTAGACTAACCTTGTACAAATTTGTAAATACGTAGATCCAGCGACTTTTCTTTAAGCTGAGTAAATGCGTTTGCAACTAAATAAGGTCTCACGCGTGTAATCTTTACACACACACATATATATATATATTTCATTTCCTTTTCTTTGTTTTTCTCCTTCGTGTGAACTTCGCCTTGTCGTGTTATTTACTCACAGTCACATGCGATAAGTTGAACAAGATATGAAATCTTGACGCAAATATATTAAACATGATGTTTTTTCCTTCCTTTTCTTCCACAATGAATAAAATATTATAGAAAATAAGAAACTAAGAATGAACTTTTTATTCATGTATTGCTTTTGCGTAAAATGTCTTCTATGCAGAGACGTCTTAAGACTCTTTGAGTCCTTGGGCTCTGAGAAATTTTAAGATATTTTGAGGACCTGGGCCCCTATGGAAACACCGATGGCTCTAACTAATTTATGGCATTTCGACTAAATGAGTTGAATGATTTTTTATGGTATTAGACCTAGGTCTAGACAAGGGGCCGGCAACCTTTTAGCTGTGGCGTGCCAAACCAATTTACCAATTGATTCAGCGTGTCACAGTAGGATATTTTTGAAACAATTCGAGCAATAATGCATGCAGAGTTGGAAAATAGAGGGCTTTAATATAGATTTACAGTTTTATTATATATTAATTTTGCATCATTTAAAGATATTTTCTAACATAAAAATAACTAGAATAAAATATAACTATTTCCTCAAAAAAAGTTAAAATTGTACATATGTTATGTATTTTTAAACATATTTATTAAAATATGAAGTAGACAACATGAAATATAAGTATTTTCCATCATTATAGTTAATTAAAAAGATAAATAATCGTTTTAATGCGAACCTAGTGCATGCACCTCTCTTCTTCCATATCGCAAAAACAGGGGTATAATTTGTGGCTTTTTCAATTTGACAGGATTCTGAGCAGTTAGTTGTTAAACAATTTCTTCACGACTAAAAATATTTTTCATATGAGGAAAATTTTTTTACTTAAATATGTAAAACCAAAAGCGGAAAGCAGAATACATGCAATTTTCTCTCTGCAAACTATTAAATCCCTCCAACAATGACATTCAATAACTTACAAAATAACTGTTAAGTTATCTTTAGAGTTTTCTTTCCGATTTTTTCGTAATTCCATCAATGCCCATCATTCTGAAGAGGTTTGTCCAATAAGGTAAGTCTGTTACAAATTCATCAACTTCCATCCACTCAAAAATTGACAACTTTGTATAGTGGCGCAGAGTGCCTCTGAGAATTGAACCACGTGTCACATGTGCCACGCATGCCATAAGTTGCCGACCCATGGTCTAGACATCGACAACGATCCGTCTTAATGCAGTCAGTAACGGCCAGTCAATAATACAGTGTTACCACTTTTGTCAATTGATATGCAGTTTGAAATTACCTTTTTTCAGAAAATATGTACGGGAATAATATTTGACCACAATAAAATTATCTGGATCATGATCTTATTAAGGCAGAGTAAAGAACGAAACGAGGCCCCACCGAGGGTGAGACCCGGGTCCAGTTGGTCCATGCCTTAAGACCTCCCTGCTTCTATGCAAGAAATTCAATTAGATCCAATATTAATTAAATCAAGAAATAGACATGGGAGAGCAGTTTCTTTCCGTAATTAAAATAGTTACGGAGAGCCAGAGTCATTTCATTTCGATAATGAACAACATTAAAATGTCAAGGCTCATGAATTGAATCGGTCGGGGCCGTTTCATTCATCCTTAAGATGGAAGGCTTGAACTGGAATTAGGATTTTTCTGCTCAAGAAATATATTCTTTAGAAACATATAGGGATGTTTATTTTTTTATTAATAAAAATAGAAATTGTGTAACCAATTTGCGCGAGTTGTGTTTTAATCACAAAACTAGGGAAGCTGAAAAATTTCTGGAAAGCTGGTTGAAAAATAAATTTAGAGCGATAGAGTTCAAGTTCATGTCAAAACGATCCATGTCTTTCTGTTTTCGATGTCATAATTGTTTTAGATGATCTAAAATTGTGTGCATCATCTCATGTTTTAGAAAAAAATATATTATTCCACTCTCAGAAAGTATAAAATTCACAGAATTACAATCTATGAGATAAAAAAGCAACGCTCGAAGAGTTTCGTCCCATTTGGATAACTCCGAATGGAACGAAAGTGTGCATGCACCTATCTTATCATAGTATATGCCAGGGATGGCGAACCAATGGCACGCGACACAATATTTTGGGCAGACCAACGATCAACATGGTTTTTGTATTTTAGTTCAAAATAACAAAGTTCACAATGAAATATTACGTTTAAACGCGAATGATTGGTTCTCGGTGCGGCGGGGAGCACACTCGTTTGTTACTGTCTTGACTCAATTAGGTCGTGGACTGCAATTGCTAATGATGCGAAGTTTGTCTACGCATAGCATAGTAAACTTCGTTGACACTACTGTATTTTTTTTAAAGTTTATTTGTGTTATATATTTGCGAGATCTAACCGTTATTAACATGGCTAGTTCAGCAAAAAAAGAATAAGTGCGTTAATGTAACATAGAATTTCAAACTTGGAGGACCGAGAAATATAGTATGATTAGTACAGGCGACAAAGCAGTGTGTGTTTTATGTTCTGGAACAGTTGCATGTAAAACGGACTCCAGACATTTTTAACTATTTGAAGATGCTGGCTCATAATATTTTAACCATATTTTGATTTACCTCTACTTGAGAGTCATTATTTTCAGAGATGAATAACATTGAAGACTGGTTTAGAAACCGTTTGGGAGATGATTCCAATTCAGAATGCATTCTGGTAAAAGTAATATCTTATAATTTTAAGATGTTATTTATCATCTAATCTGCAACAACAGAAGTCACACTAATGTTACTTTAATTTGAATTACATGTAAACTAAAACATTTACTACTATACAGCGTAAAATGTTTTTTTTTCGTAGTAAATAAAGAGTTTTGAGTTGTTAGTATTTAGTTTTATTATTTTTCCATTAATCACAAGTCAAAATTATTTGACGGCACGTTTATACCTCATTAAACATTTCTTTAGAAAAAATTATGCGTTGATCTATAAAAGTATATGCAATGACTGACTAGCTGAAGCTTCAGTGCATTGCAATGGATCTTCCGGATCGCATATAAAACTTTGGTCATTTTAACTCTAAGGTACATTGATTGTTCCAATGCTTCGCAGACGTATTCGTGAACACTATGAGCAGATGTCATCATTTGAGAAATGATATTCAATTAAATAAAAAAAGCAGGATGATCAAATCACAGGATCGCTTGATATTTGGGTCGGAGAAATGCTAACCTTCGACAATGTGGGCAGTAATGGGTAAGCTATTGCCCAACAGTACGTCAAGGAGTTAGAGGTTGACCAAGAGAGTGATGGCAGAATATGAGGATAGGGTGATCATCCGATCGGCGGTTTCAGCTCCTTATGTATCCTTGTGAATGTTCCGACATCTAACTGGGGTACCAGTAACTATAATGTTCATGAATAGGCGACTTATATATATAGCGAAGGGGCTGAAGTCACGCGAGGCCACGGAGGTCATTGTGCCGACTACCACTTACCTTTAAAAATCAACAATAATATTTGCAATGGTGCCGAGCACATTCTATCTGGAATCTCACGGACTAGGTAGAATTTTTTCTTCCAACTATGAGTACATTTCGAATTGAGTCCTAATGACTGGTAAAGACATGTTTGGAGTCATCCAGGACAATGGTTGGCTACTAACCTGACTGTGATCTGTTACACAGAATTACATCCAGGAACTATGATCCGAGATGCCATTTGATTTGATAGCCAGATTGTTTGTTGTCATCCGTGACAATCTTACAATAAGTCGGTATTTCGACGAGATTCTACGCACCGTCGTATTGCCATTCTACTTACGGAGCTCAACTAACATGCCAACAGAAAAATACGGTCGGTATCATGCCGGTCTCATACAGCATTACCTTTTTGATGCCTGTCTTCCTGTTTCCCAAACACTTCTAGAACCTGTTTGGGCTGTTGTATGAGAAGTAATCTCGAAAGAGGACACCCGTCAATTCTCAGGCAGATAGCGATTTGCATCAAGGTCATAGTCAAGTGAATGCATCATAAAGCGATAGGTGAGATATAGATCACAAGCGATAGGTGACGCTGTACGTGAGCTCACAAGGTCGGCACATGTGGTTTCCTTATTTCACACATGAGCAGCGTGCGATGAGCATGAATCATTATACGAACGCCGAGTTGGCGGATTTCCACTTCATCTACGGCCTGCCTACCCAACGTAAATGGACGTGTTGCTGTTCGGTTGTATGGGGAAAGATATCCAACGAAGCGGTAACTGAATCAACAAATTTTCGCTTGGTTGCATCAGAACCTGGCGGAACATCGATCTTTCAGAGCTAGGATTGACGACATGCCCTTCAGTTTTGAAATGGACTTGGTGGCACGAATATCCATTGCTGCTTCTACGATCCGTGATACACCCGGTATTTTCGAACGTCCGCCAATCCATGTCGTTTCGGTGTCGTGCGTGCATATATGCTAATGGCAGCAATTTTAAACACATACTATAATGCTTTAATGTCATACTTTTAATTTATTAATGATTTTTGCTTTTGTATATATAATAAAGCATTTTACACTACATTCTGTCTTGTAGCCTTACTGTCTTTGTGTCTCTTTATCTCGGTACCGCCCATCCTTTCCTATGTAAATATAGCTCCTCAAGATGTTCTCTACCTTCCCTCCAAGCTTGTACATGGCATTCGGGGACACCCTGTGTATTATTCCATAAAAATGAATTCGCAGTAATTTATATTTTGTACTGAAATATGTCTTCTCGAAGAGAGGTGATTATGCAAAGATTTTTTTTAACACATTTAGAACTTAATAAAAGTATTTCAGATATTTTTTTTTTGTACTTTAATGAAATATTACCTTGCTCCCTATATTTGAGATTCTCCTTTCTTAGATGTGGTGAGTGAAGTTTCAGACCATGTTCCTATTTCGCCAACTAATTATAGCTTAAAATTACGTGACAAACACGGGATTTGAAAGAACACTCCGAGCCCCAGTTGGTAAATGAGAGCTTCTAGGGTATAATAATAGCAAGAATATATAATTATACCGCTGCAGAATACATGTTTTGTTCTGTGAATAAATGGTATCACTTCTTGAGAATTTAATGTTATTCTTTGTTATACCAAATTCAAATATAGCACATCATTTATACGAATTTTACCCATGAATTTCAAAATATCACTAAAACTGTAATAATTATAGATTTTTATATTTTCTAAATTTTAAATCTTTTACCCCAGTATTGCTAAATATTCCCGAGAGAGAGAAAAAGAGATTGAAGTAAAAAGAGATAAGAGAGAGAGGAGCCTAAACCAGGGTTTTTCAAACTGTGGGGCGCACAGAGTATATTGAAAAGTCGAAATCAAAGGATTTAAAAAAAGTATTAATTTACTGAAAGTAAACAAACAAAATACATTCTGACATAATAAGTATGAAATACACATTTGCACTGATGTAATACACTTATAAATGTACCAGTACTGCACAATGTATTTTATAATTAATTTAACAATACTAAGTTAAAGTCAAGTTGAATAATTACTAGTGACCCCATGGGCTTGTCATATATAAAATTATACACAAAAATCAACACTTCTCTTGATAATTTGTACGGTTTATAGTTAATCTCTTAACTGCCGATTAACAGTTACGCGATTCGCTCCCCAATGCCACCATTTTCTACCTAGGCACGCGTATGTGATGTATTGGGAGGGAAGATGAAAAGTAATTAACTAAAACCTTCTCTGAAATAAATAAATCCTTCGCAAACACACGGTGAAGGCCCTTTAATTGCATTCCAAAGCCTACGGAATAATTTTATGAATAACAGTGCACAGAGAAGATCGTACTTCGGAAAAACGTATATATACGTCCAGTGCAATAAACACTTTGGCTGAGAGAGATGTTTACGTCTGCGGCAACTAACGCTTTGACTGAGAGGGACTTAAAAATACACCGGTGGCCCTTTATAGGTTAAAGTCGTATTGTAGTTTCAACGTCAAAGTATAGTATTATTGAATTCAATACATTTATGATGGATATATACGGTCTTCCACTAACCTTCTCTATTTTCTTGAAAATAAATTATTTATTTCAACCTATCTTCACCGGGAGCCAAGCGTGATTTATGCAAATAAGATATATTATATAAGTTCCGGTTTCGCGAGTTAAGGGAGTTAAGTAAAGTGAAGAGATAGAAGAGTGAAGTTAAATGAATTGAAGATCGGTAGGTCAGCACGCAGCTGTTGACATTCGTAGATAGCAGTTATGTGGGGAGCTACGCTAGGAGAAGTAGATTGAAGCTTGTAAAAATCCGTGTTACCGAGCGTGGATCCTTCACCATTCTCCTAACCAGTCAACAAGGCAGATATCATCACGACGGAATAGCCGATGATAAAAGATAAGGTCAGTGATTTAAAATATTGTGAATATTCGTACGTGGCGTAGCTGTAATTGTGCGTGTTTAAGCTTTCATAGATTCAGTTGCGATTCTGTTATTCCGCTAGTAGTAATCCCCCTTTTCGTACTCCACTTTATTTTGTTTCTCTTAAATTTGAATTGTGTGTTTCTACCTTTCTGTGTTAATAAGAATCAATAAATATAGTGATTTGCAATTATGTCTTTTGATCCTTTAAGTTCGCTTACACATCCAGTAATAATTGCAGATGGACGGGGAGATGGTAATCTGAGGGGTGGCTTTGAGTCACGACACATTGTTATTGTTTGGAGGGGGGTGGGCGATGAAAATTATGATTGAATATTGGTTAACAAATATTGTAAGTTTAAGAAGCACGGGCCTAAACACAAATAGCTATTCGAGAAAATATTGAAATGCTTTCAAAATATTCTAAATTTGAGTCTACGGAATCGAATAATTTAAAACTATAAATTACCACTGCATCAGATTTAATCAGCAATTCCATCTTTTGTTAAATATATAGTATCATAGACTTAACAAAAGGTGTGATACTTCTACATATGCAATGCTTATTGTTATATATACACTACTAAAATCTTTTCCGAGAATACGGAACTTCCAGAAAAATAAACTGAAAAAGAATACTCTATACAAGATTTAAAGTTTAGAAGATAAAAGAAGCGATTCTACTATCCTAAAAAAAATTAAAGCACATGCCAATTATATTATCGTAAAATGGTATATATTCATGTGTGTGTGTGTGTGTGGTAAAGCAACCATGAAATGCTAAAATTAGACTCAGCGCAACTACGTAAATTATATTAGTTATGCATCAATTACGTTAAATTAATATATTTAGCAGATCCATTTGACTTTGAAATTGAAGGACGGCGCTTCAAAATAAGGTTAACAGAGTAAAGGGAATCACAATTAAATAATTTTCGAGTTTAGAACCAACGTTATAGAATTCCTAATCAGATTTTCGTTATGTGTGTATATGATGGATCCCAAACTATTTGATCAGGACTATAAATTCCCAAATTTGTCAGTTAGTTTAGCTACAGAAGTCTAGCTTTTAAAGTAAAATTTTTCTTTTCTCTTAATTTGCTGTAAAATTTCCCCGGGAAAAAATAGAGAAAAACGCTATAAAAAATGGTACATGCACGTTTTTAACAGTTAACTTTAAGTACAAACTAGTAATATAAATTTTAAAATACCCTTTATAGATATATATATATATAAAGGAGAAAAGCGACTCACTGACTGACTGACTAATCACGATATCTCCGGAACTATTCAACCTACAGATTTGAAATTTGGTAGACATGTTCCTTTCATGGAGTAGAGATCAGCTAAGAACGGATTTTTTGCGAAATTCGAATCGTAAGGGGCATTACGGGGGAAGGGGCATTATAAATAATTGTTTCCATTTTTAAACTACTCGACATACAATCTTGAAATTAGGTAAACGGATTCCTTTCATAGAGTAACGATCCCCTACAAAATGAGTTCGGTGAAAATTGATCCCCAAGTGGCGTTGCGGGGGCTTAAGGGCCGTTATAGATAATTATTTCCATTTTTAAGCTATGAGACGCAAAGTCTTTATATTTGATAAATAGATTCCTTTCATAGAGTAGAGATCAGATACAAGATGGTTTTGGGGAAAGTAACCCCCAAGTGGCGTTGCAGGGGGAGTTAAGGGGGTAATAGATAAATATTTTCGTTTTTAAACTACTTGACCAACCTGCTTGAAAATTGGTAGACATGTTTCTTTCATTTAGTAAATATCCACTACAAAATGGGTTTTAGGAAAAATGACCCCCAAGGGGGATTGCGGCGGTTAAGGGGAGACATAAGTAATTATTCCGATTTTTAAACTATTAGATGCACAGTCTTGAAATTTGGTAAGCTGATTCCTCTCATAGAATAGAGATACGCCACAAAATGCGTTACGTGAAAATCGACCCCCAAGTGGCGTTGAGGGGGCGTATATTCTTCAATACAATCAAATTCTTAATGCCAGGACTTAAATATCAATAATTTATACATATATATAACCAGCAAAAATTTATAAAACATCATGAAATACCCAGCGAAGCGGGCGGGTAACAGCTAGTATATATATATATATATGATAGATCACAACTCAAGTTTTCTAGTTTTAACTAAGCTGTGAAAATAATTCTTCTGATTAAAGAAATACTACTGGCATTATCCTCAAAATGGAATTACTTTTTGCGTGAACATTGGAAGTGTGGATAAAAGAATAAATCTGTTCTTTAAAACGAATCGAAAATGTTCTACTTCAGTTTCTACATGAACATACTGTTCATCTTCTCCAGTCACAGAAACTAGCATATTTGTTCTCGTCAAATAGCTCATCCATTCTTTTAGAAAATCTCATCGCTTAGTTTCGGAAAATGAAGTAACTATTTTTCGCATATATTAACACTATACCAATTTATATTTTTCGAGTTAGAATATCTGTACTTTATATTGTCAAGTCAAATCAGAGCATTACAAGCTGAGAATAAAATCTTATAAGTGGCATTTGAATTATTATTATGTGCCCATAGTTTATGAACTTTTCGTTTCGAAGCTTTACGAAGCTCTTTGAGATGGATTTCATAATTCTGAACCACATCAATCTAACAGGCATCTAACATGCATCCCCCTCTCTAAACTAACTGAAATAAAGCTTAAATGAGCATAAAAGCTTTTTCTTAAGCTCAATAATATCTTCCATTCCTTAATGTCATAAACATTTTTGTTCGTTGGATAAGAATTGAATATTTTTTTATTGCTAACATTCCCAAGTATATAGTTATGTTTAGTACAGTCATGTATAAGTGTAACTAGTATTTTAGTAGGTTTTCTTATAAGAAAACTTTTGAAATTAGTTTCAGTCAATTAATTGTAACTAATTATAATTAAATTATCAAATTGTCACCCAAAATAATCGCGTATAGAAAATTTCAGCTCAAATGAGCGCTTTAAAATGCGAGGGGGAAAAACCTTTATAAGTTTTGACACAAGTCGCCAAAATGGTCGCTAAGTCACCAAAAATGATGCCAATGTGATTTTATTTGTAATTCTTTGAACAATTAGTTTTAATCAATTAATTTTTATTAATTATAATTAAATCACCATATTGTCATCCGAAATAATCGTTTTTATAAAATTTCAGCTCAATTGAGCGCTTTAAAATATATTTTGTTAACGATTGAAAATTTGAACAAGATATAGGGAGATTATGAACTAATAGTAGGAATTGAAAAAGTTCACGAGTTAACACTAATTCAAATCCATTTCAAGTAATTTGACCATGACTGTCTTTAGTGGGCAGTAGAATTAATTTAGTTCACACCATGGGTGACCGAAAATATTGGTGTCAATTTGTACCAACAGCTCCCTTTATTGATCTTCTAACCAATAATACGACAGTAATTTGTCTAGATGGACATCAGTAAAAGTGTGAACTAAAGTGGGATCCAACCACAGAGACCCATTAGATAAACAATCTGAAGCAATTTTAAGCCAACACAAAGATATCAATTTGAATGAAGCGTCAGCATTAAGCTGATGCATTGAATGCTTTATAATTACACTCTTTGTAAACTAAGTTTAATAATATTTGGTTTATATAAAAATGGTTTCCACGAATATTTCTAATAAAAAGTCTTTTTAGATGCAATGTAAAACATTTAATACTTACAGTCCTTCTGTCAGCCATCTTTTTTGAGGGAATTTCGTATTATCTTATTATATACACTGCTGGCCACCGTAAATGCAACACCTTGAAGGAAGCACGCAAATAACATGAAATTTACTACATGCATTAGCGGAGGTGAGATATGCAAATGATTAGAATTTCAGCGCAGTCACACATCACGCACGCCTGTAGCGCCACCTCAAAGCGCTATTTGAGGCTTGGAAATTTCGACGATTTCAAGTTCTGCACTTATGTTTTTCGTGTGGTTTTTTCAAAAAACGATCAGTTATGTCTCGTAGGAAACAGCGATCAGCTTTTGATCAAGTATCCGAGTTCGACAGAGGAAGGATAGCGGCCTACCGAGATTGTGGATTATCTTTCAGGGAAATCGGTAGTCGTGTTGGACGAAACCAAACAACTGTAATGCGCATAAGTGATCGTTGGATGCAGGAGGGTACGACGGACCGACATGGTCGATCGCATCCACCTCAGGGCACCACTTCACGTGAAGACAGGCAAATTATGCGCATGGCAGTGACGGATCGCTCAGTCACATCACGAAACATAGCACAGCACTTTGAGTCTGTAACGCATCATTCAGTGTCTGCGCGCGTACCATTCGACGCCGTTTACAGCAGAGTGGTCTGTCCGCAAGACGTCCATTGCTTGGTCTACCCTTGACGCAGAACCACAGACGTCTCCGCCGCCAATGGTGCGATGAAAGAAGGATGTGGGCGGCTGAATGGAATGAAGTTGTCTTAACTGACGAGTCACGCTTCTGTCTGCAACACCACGATGGTCGGATTCGAGTCTGGAGACACCGTGGAGAGAGGATTCTGAACAGCTGTGTTATGCACCGCCACACTGGTCCTGCACCGGGTATTATGGTATGGGGTGGTATTGGATATCACTCTCGCACTCCTCTAGTACGCATTTCCGTAACTTTAAACAGCCAGCGCTACATCTCCGAGGCGTTGGAGCCAGTTGTCCTTCCTTACCTTTAGGGCTTGGCTACAGCCATATTTCAACAGGATTATGCCCGACCACACGTGGCACTCATTGTCCAAAGGTTCTTCGTCAATCACCAGATTGAATTGCTTCCCTGGCCGGCTCGCTCTCCGGATCTTTCGCCGATAGAAAACATGTGGTCCATGATTGCTCAACGATTGACCCAGATTACACCCCTAGCTGCCCCACCAGATCAACTTTGGCAACGTGTGGAAGCTGCTTGGTCTGCTGTACCCCAAGAAAACATCTAATGTCTCTTTGAATCAATGCCGAGGCGTGTGGCAGCGGTGATCTCCAACAATGGCGGCTACTCTGGCTACTGATTCTGGCAGGAACCACAGTTCACAGAAGTCTATAAATTTAATCATTTGATACTTGGTCAACATGTTATCTACAAAATAAATTTTGTTGTGTTATCCCTTCTTATCTTTCTTGGTGTTGCATTTACGGTGGCCAGCAGTGAATATATGTATATACAAATCTTTTTTTACCTTCTATTCTATAGGATACATTTAATTGCATTCCAGTCAACAAAATATTCTAGATTTGAAAAAGCAACTAGATCTTTTATTAAACTAACATTTTATTCTTTTATTTAAAGCCTTTTCTCGTCACGCAATTTTCCTGCTAATATGAGAAATTTTTTTATTTTCTTTCTTATATTTAATATACATTACATATCTTTTCATTATTAACTTCTAATTAAATACAATCTTGTTTACATTTATGCATCAATTGAATACATTATTCACAAATGAGCATAATTTCTTAAGTATCATCTGTGGCTTATGTTTAAATATACGTTTTTCCCGCAACTTCTGGGGAATATTCAAAGAAATTGATTCTAAGCATTGCATTTTATCATCCTTGACTTTTATTTCTACTTTTCTAAAATGATGAGAAGAAGAAAATTAATCACATGCATTCCGCCTTCAGTGTCTCTATTTGCCAAATGAAAGCAGAATCAGGTAAAAAAGGAAAGAAAGATAGGGGGAAAAAAAAGTGCGATATCAGCGTTTCTTCCCAATTTTTTCCAGTTCACTGGTCATCGGCATGGATAAAAGATAAAAATAGGGTTCTTCATATCGATATTTCTGATAGTTTAAGTATTCACTCGTCTCTTTTCTTTCCTTTTTTCGCAGCTGCACGTTTGGGGCATTGTTCGAGAGCTTCGAAGTAAATTTTACACTGAAAAGACATCTGCTCCGATTTGAGTTACTGAAACAAGTAATTAATAAATATGCATTAAAGAAATCGTTGAGGTGTTAAAACATTTCAATCTAATGCATTCGGTGCATATTTTAAATAAATGGCCTATTTAATTTAATTTTTCTTGGATTTATATTTAATTCGAATAGTTCATATAATTTAATAGTGTCCCAATGGTTATGCTCTTTTTTCAATTCCTACTATTAGCTCACCCTTATATTTATTTATTTATATATCTTGTTCAAATTTTCAATCGTTAATAAAGTACTTTCTAGTCATCCAATCAAGTTCAAATAAATTTTTTTAAACATATAGTTGATAACACTTGATTTTAATACAGTTTTTTCAAATATTAATTCATTAATTACCGGTTTTCGACGTCGACTTAGATTCGTCTCCATTGTTGTAACAATGTAACTGTTAAAACAATGACAAAAGTTGGCGTCGAAAATCGGTTTCTTAGCCAAATTAGCCAGACCGGGCGTGCATTGTTACAACAATGCAGAAAAATCATGCTCTTTTTTGTTCTTACTATTAGTTCTCTCCCTATATATATACAATATTTATATATATTTATATATATCTTGTTCAAATTTTCAATCGTTAATAAAATAATTTCTATTCATACATTTTTAAAACAGAAATTGACTTAAAAAAATTTATTTTTATATTACTTATTTACTATTAAAAACTTTCGAACAGGGGGAAAAATGTTGAAATCGGGAAAGTTTTAAATATAGCAGATAGATAAAGCATATATATTCACAACAACTTATTTTTTGTTTAAAATTTTTACATTTAATTTTTAAAAGGGTTTTAATATTAATTACTTTTTTTGAAGATCAATGTTTAAAGTGTAAGTCAAGCGAGACGATTTTACGGATTTCAAACATTACATAAAACCTCTTAAGCGATCAAGTGCAACCTTCTGAAAATAACATATATAACGAAAAATATGCTTTTCAACATCTTTTGTTGCTATTAATCTATAGGAAATCAGCTTTAAATTTATCAACGAAATGCTACAGGACTGCCACAGACATAGATGCAGTTAAAAACTCTAATAAAAATATACCGTTGAAAAATCTGCATTTGATTATACTGTCACTTTAACTCTAATAAAATGTTTATTTTCTCACTAATACTTATGCTTATCATAAATGATTAGAGAATTACGAAATTAGTTTAGAGCCTTTAAAGTTGATGACCTCCTTAAGTGAAGCTGATTTTACAATACCAAAATGTATTATAAGAAAAGTTGCTCATTTTTGAAAGAAAAGTCTGAAGGAACTTTTTAGACCTATTCAAGAGAACAATGGGTGGAGAATTCTTTAAAATTATGAAATTTACAAAAAAAAATTGGCAGCTGTAGAGACTGCTAATAGAAGTGAAAACTTAGAACTTTTAGAATTAAAATTTGAAATTTCATAATGTTTGAATTAAAATTATCAACATCAATCTGGTTTTCACATCTATTGACACTCCGAGAAACAACTAAATGCATGTTTATATGGTTTTTTATTATTCAAATATGTTACGGGCTGTACAGATCATGACAAAATATAAATACAATTCAATTGAAACAACAATTAATATACAATCTTATTATTTATGGATAGTATTTGTATTTACTTAAATTTCAATGTACTTGATTTTTAACATTATTTTAATTGTTTGCATCATCGTCATCATTAATTTCAACAATACTTAGACTTTTTGTACTTTCAGTTATTTCATATTGTTCTAAAAAAGATAAAATAGGCTTATGGTAACTAAAGTACGAAAGGAAAATGTTTGATTCAAATTTATCTAAGTATCGCGTAAAAACCGCATCGATCGTCGTTTTATATTTTGTAGTACTGAGTTTTCGATCATTGGACATATTTAAATTGAGTGTTTCATTTAGAAATTCAATTAGTGGTAGATTTTTATCATCTGCAAAGTTAATATTGAAGTCTCCACTTAAAATCATCGGTACATTATATTTTTCACCAAATCTTTTTTCGAGTATTTCAGACCCTTCTTTTGTATAAATCATCAAATTTTTGAATAAAAATTGTTGTATCTGTCTCATAGATTTTCCAGGCGAAATATAGACGGCAACCATTAATATGTATTGCCCATTCTCGGAATTGCACCGAGCAATGCACAGTATATACACATTGAACTTTTCACTAAATCCATTCAACTTCACTTATAGGATATACACAGCACTATACGTCAGGTGTATAGCTACAGATATACTCCTATAAGCATGCCGATGACGCGAACGCACGAGATTTCACCCATTCAAAAAGTGTCTTAAAGCGAACAGCACGCTGCGCATGCGCCACGAACAGCACACTGCGCTTGCGCCAGTCAGAGCATGTCGGTGACGTGAACCCATAAGATTTTACCCTACCAAAAAGTGCTTAACGCCGCTAAAGAAGTTTTCACTTCAAAAATATGGCAAATACAGCAGGACTGACATTGTGAGAACTATAAAAGCATCACGTATTATGTGGTGGGCCATCTGTACAAATATGCCGATGCTTTTCTTACTAAAAAAGTAAATTTTCTGAAATTGAAGGAA
Source organism: Trichonephila clavata (assembly GCA_019973975.1). Classification (NCBI taxonomy): domain Eukaryota; kingdom Metazoa; phylum Arthropoda; class Arachnida; order Araneae; family Nephilidae; genus Trichonephila; species Trichonephila clavata. Next base: position 108,538 of record BMAO01022580.1, read on the forward strand.
ACAGACGTAGAGGACGACCACCTACACGATGGTTGGATGTTGTTGAAAAGGGTCCCAAACTAATGGGAATCAACCGATGAAACGCGATCGTGACTGATAGGGTTAACTGGAGGAGGATCAACGAGTCAGCCGTGGCCTGTAAAAGGCTTCTGAACTTATGAAGAAGAAGCAAGTACTATACTTAATATAAAATCCATCTCTTAATTGTAACCTTCTATGTAAATTGTATATTGACCATTTAGGATACGACTAATGATGTCATTTTACCATTAATTTAATTTCTATAATTTGATCATGCAAAGAGTGTGAGCTTTGCGTCATACAATATTCTTTTATTATAAAATTCTTATGCTATGTAATGAATTACCGCGCACAATCAACTTGTGTATTTCACATTTTCTATTGCTGTGATTTAAGGTATCCGACCACCCTAAAATTGTGAATTTTGCCAAAAATTGACAATTTTTTTTATGATTTTGTTTTATAGGCCATCTTATTAGCTTTATAAAAATACCAAGTTTATTATTTTCCGTTCTCTAGAACAAAAACTACAAGTGTTTTAGTAAAAGCAGATGCCATTACTTTAAGTAAGATGTCATACTTTAAAATATGTTTTACTCCAAATGTGTTTTTCTGAAAATACTCAAACGGGGCCAGCGATTGCTAAGACAGTTTTGAAAATAATTAACTGAAATTTTTTGAGTATGTTCTGTATAATAGTAGAAGTGTTTTAACCTTCAGATTTATCAATCACTGTTTTATTACAAAATTTACAGTTCCTTATGTTAATATAATCACTGTTTTCTTAAGCAATTTAATATAATAACTAAGATAAAGTGCTCTAGTTTTTGTAAAAATTAAAATAACTCTTATCCTGAAGGTCATTTCAAAAATGAATAATTTAGCAACACATTAGGATTCAAAAATTGAAAATTTGTTTATAAACTTTTGGTACAGAATGGGCCACGTTTATAGTATTTTTTGTAAATTTTTCCCAATTTTTTCCCAGATTAGTAATAATAATTTCTTTTTCTCTTCTTAATTTTAGCATATTTATCTTAAAATGTACTAAAAAAATCTAAAAACAACAACAAAAAAAATCCTCATATTTCCATTTTTTTTAAAAAAAAAGTTGTCGCATTAGTCGGATACCTTAATCTTTAATATTTTACATTGTTTTATATTTGTAACGGAGTCAATAATTATTGGTAGTTATGAACTTTTGAAGAATCTCTTCCCAATTCTTAAAATTTATTGTTTCATTATCAGTGCAATTGGAAGCTATTGACGATGGATCTCGTAATTTTAAACCACGTTTTAATTATAAAGATGGCAGTTATCACTTCCCTATTTTGTGCAACACGCCAACGAGAGAATTGTGAGACTGGACAAATTTAATATGCATCAGCTACTTTAAATTATTGTCTTTAATGGAATGGAACCTACGAGTTATACAATTAAGTCAGCCCTGGCCATGAGTTTGCTAGAATGATCAATCAGCTACAGCGATCTCTGGTTTTTTTTAAAGAACTGTACAATTGAGTGCAAGTTTAAAAAAAAATTATGAAAAAGAGTGTATAAAATATCATTGATAAAATGATATTTGAGGTTTAAATGCATTAAAATGTGTTGCAAAGATCATTAATTTTAATTCTGTTCCTCTAAAAACATAACGCGGTTGTCTAGAGTTCAAGGTCCCGAACTCGTGGCCGGCATGGTTGAGTCTCGGGTTTGAGTCCTCATGCTACTAAAAACCCGCCGTGTAAAGGGGCTGATCTGTCGAGCTCTAAGTCCTCCCGTTGTCATGATGTGGTAGTTTGGAGAAGGGAATACCAGTTTGTGTTGTCCTCGTCACTTAAAAGTGTTTCATAATTACGAGGTTCGTCTCCAATAGCCCTCGAGTTGCATTAGAGTTCGCAGTTAATAACCACTCACTTAAAAACATTCAATAGAACCAGTAGAAAATACTAAAAAGTTATAATATATTATCTATTGAGGATTAGAGTTTTAAAATTTTTTTAGAAGGTCAACATGGTATTTATAGAGGTATACATTGTGATGATATTTAAGCTGTTATAAATTGTGAAACGGACAAAAACAGATAATTCATAAAATACTGGTGATGGAGTAAATATATATATATATATATATATATGGATGTATTAAGGTATCCGACTACTTGCTACAGCTTTTTTTTAAAATGGAGATATGGGGATTTTTCGTTGTTTTTAGATTTGTTTAGCACTTTTTAAGAAAAATATGCCGAAATTAAGAAGAGAAAAAGAAATTATCATTACTAAAACGGGAAAAAATGGGTAAAAATTTACAAAAATAACATAAACGCGGTCCATCCATTCTGTACCAAAAGTTTATGAACAAATTTTCAATTTTTCAATTCTGATGTATTGCTATGTTATCCATTTTTGAAATGTCTTTCAGGTTAAAAGATATTTTAATTTTTTCAAAATTTAGAGCTCTTTACTTTAGATATTATATGAAATTGCTTAAAAAATAGTGATTATGTTAACATAAGGGGCTGTAAATTCTGTAATAAAAATGTTGATAAATTTGAAAGTTAAAACACCTCTACTATTATACAGAACATACACAAAAAATTTCAGTTAATTATTTTCAAAACTTTTTTAGCAATCGCTGGCCCCTTTTGTGTATTTTAAAAAAAAATACATTTCGAGTAAAGCGCGTTATAAAGTATGACATCTTGCTTAAAGTAATAACATCTGCTTTTACTAAAACGCTTGTAGTATTTGTTCTAGAGAACGGAAAATAATAAACTTGGTATTTTTATAAAGCTAATAAAATTGCCTATAAAATAAAATCATGAAAAAATTGGTCAATTTTCGGCAAAACTCATAATTTTAGGGTAGCCGGATACCTTACTCGTATGAAGAATTTTCTGTTTTCTTAGTCTATTGAACAAATTGAATTCTCTTGATATAATCAAACAAATTATTAACGTGGTATCAAATAAATTGTTAACTGTTATTTTAATCTTTCAAAAGCTTCTCAATTAAATTATATTAAACTAATTCCAAAGTCTTATTACATGCATTTATATAAATAATAAGAATAAAAAAATTACATTTTTATCCACATCATTGGTTTTTCAAGAAACACAAGTTGCAAAACTGGAATTTACATTTCGAAAATTTTTAGTGAATAAATGAATAAATCAGCATGGAAAGAATAATAAATTCTTCTCAGAACTTTAATTTGTAAATTTTAATAAAACTTCCGTGAAATGATTCAATTAGAATTAATTTTTCGAACTTAACCTCATGAATCCCATTAAAAGATTATCTAAAACCAGTTAAATATTAATTCTCTCATAATGAATAACATATTAAATTAAACCTAATGAAATTAGGAAAATGAGGAAGAATGAAATGTATATGTCACCGTTTAAGTGTATAATTCAGTTATTCCATAGAATAACTATGTATTTCAAGAAATAACTGACAAGTTCGTTAAAGTATATAAAAGATGAAAAATTTCATACTTCACCTAGTTATTCTATGAAATATCTACACTGGTGTCCAAAAGTTAAGCATAATTGATAATTATGTGAATAAAGAAGGAACTGTAAATTATAATGGCGGGAAACGTGATATGCGAGTGTAAAATGGTTATAAAATAAGGAAGCAAATCAAAAGAATGATAATAATTAATTTTATTATCCAAAATAGCAGTTTGAAAGAAAACTGAACATAGCAAGGATTCACACTTTAAAGAAAAAAATTAAAGAAAACATTAAATAAAATACTGATGCTGAAGTTTAATAAGGCGTGTGGTCACCTCTGACAGCCAGGCACGCTGCACAGCGATTTACCGTACTTGCTATGAGACGATGAATGAGTTGTGGGCTCAAGCGGTTCCAAGCTTCTTGGAGAGCTCTCTTCGGTTCTGTAACGGAGCTTGGTGGGTGCGAAAGGGCTGCAATTTGTCTCCGGAGCATATCCCATACATACTCGATAGGATTTAAATCAGGGGAGTTCGCAGGCCACGACATGCGCTGGATGTTTTCCGTTTCAAGGAAGTCATAAATCAGCACCACTCGGTGACATGGCGCATTATCATCCATGAACACGAAATCAGGACCGACAGCACCTCAAAACAAGCGAACATAAGGCTCAAGAACTTCGTCTCTGTATCTTTGAGCAGTCACAGACCCCGTGTCAAAGAAATGGAGATCTGTGCGGCCGTCCATCATGATGCCTGCCCATACCATTACTCCCCTTGATGGAAAATGATGTCTTTCCGTTATGTTTCTTGGTTCAAAACGTCTTCCACGTTCTCTCCATATCTTTACCCACCGAGAATCACTACTCAGACTAAACCGGGACTCGTCACTGAACATCACATTGGCCCACTCTCCCACACTCCAATGTTGATGTTTCAAACTCCAGTTCAAACGAGCGTGTTTATGCGCAGACGTGAGGGGAATGCAAACTGCTGGTCTTCTGGCATACAGGCCAGCATGATTGAGTCTCCTGTAAATAGTTTGTCTCGAAATTCGTATTCCTGTGGCGACTGTGAGCGCCGAACCCAGTGCTCTGGCAGTACTGCCCCTCTGACGTCGCGCACTTATTACCAGATATCGGTCTTGGCGAGGGGTTGTGACTCTTGGTCGACCTGATACTGGTTCTCGGGTAACATCTCCCGTTCTTTGAAACCTCTGCCTCAGTCTTGAGATCACAGACTGGTCCACATTCAGAATTCGAGACACTTCGGTTTGTGATCGTGAGGATTCTAGCATTCCAACGATTCTTCTTTTCGTAAACATGTCCAATTGGCGTCTTTGTGCCATCATTCATTCACCTTATTTGATGGTTAACAACGTTCCTTCTCACAGCAGTTGCACGAAACTTGTCTGGACTGCCTATGTTGCGTGAATCGGTTTCTCCGCGTTCCGACATGCTCCGGTGTTTCGCGCAGGACGTAGTCGACTGAAAAGTTTTGCAAAAACCCAATGTTTCTTCTTCACCCAATTAATATCCGCAAGAAATTTGGAATAATTTTACGAATATTTACTCCATGTTTTTCGAATTTTCCGATTTATGCTTAACTTTTGGACACCAGTGTAGGTATTCTATGAATTAACTAAGGATAGACCGTTAAAGTGAAAAATAAACAATTTCAAAGATACTTTATAAATTAATTGATCATAAATAGCTACAATTTCTCAAAAAATACATTTTATCTCTTTTGCGGATGAATTATTGATAAATAATAAGGGAAAACAAATAATGTAATTTATTATTGCTCATATTGCTAACATTAGTTAAACAGAAAGGGGAAAAAGAAAATGCTGCAAAAATAGATATTTAAATATTATCAACAAAAATACATGCTGGGAAGAAAAACTGTTGCTTCATAAAAACATTGTGTAAACTTTTTTAAACAAAAATGTAAGAGAATATTAATTTAAATTTTATGAGGTACCTTTATTTTACTTTTCATTATTTATTAAAGCAAGGATTGCTGTGATGACAATTTGGATTGGACTGCTTATTATTTTTGAAACAAGCCCACTTTTTAAAATTACACATTTTTTTTTTACCCGAGTACTTTTTAAATACTTGTTCAACACCACAACCTTGAGCTGTTGCAACAGATCAAAGCGTTGTGTCAATATTTGGAGCTTCTTCTATGGAAATTAACTCTTGCTGACATATACTGAACTGATATCTAGAGTAAAATTGTTTTATTCGGCCATCTCTAGTTCCTAATAGGAAAAATCCTTCCTAAAGCAAAACCGGTTTAAAGAGCTTTCGAGTGCCGTATTTCATACTTTAACGATCAAGTAATCGTTGTTCTATAGAATACCTAGTTAAATCATAGAATTATAATTTCATATACTTTAACTGACTTGTCTAGTTATTTCATGAAATACCTATTTATTCTATGAAATAACAGATTTCACTCTTTAACGGTAACATACATTTAAAAAAAAAGCATTAAAAATTAATTCAAAACAGACTTGTAAACAGCGTAGTTATGAGAAACTTTACAGTGATTAAAGGAAAATATTATGAAGAAATATGAGTGGCAACCACAATAAATTGAAGCTTTATGCAACGAGAAAGATTAAATTTGGATCATATAAATGCAAGCAGATTTATTCACCAAAGCTTAAAGTGCGCATTTTCCAATTTAATCCGGAACAATAAGGCAACTCCGTTCGCAGAATTCCTAAAATGGAGGATGGGAATTCCCTGGCAGTTGATGCTATTGTTGAAGGAGAATGAATCCCTTTACGGACGGAATTCTTTAAATAAATTTAAATAGACGTTTACGCTGACAACGTCTTTAGAGGATGTTTTGAATAACATTTACATTTCAATTCTAATGGCAACGGAACTTAATTGGGCTTTATTCGATTGTAAGAATCTAAAAGCAGCGCAATTTCTTGTTAGAGTTGTGTTGAGTGGTATAACGCAGTGAAAAGGCTTTAAAGCGATTTAAAGATAGATTAGCTTCGCATAAATTTGGTTAATGCTTATTTCGAAACCACATAACGGTATAAATGTGTTTACTTACAGAGATATAAATTATAATAGAAAAATAGATCTTGCATATGTAAGGATTGCCCTTTTACAAAATTTAACAAAATAATTATTTCTTTGGATGTAGATAAGTATCAACTGTCTTATTAAGTATTGGACCACTAATTCATTTATTTTGTAATTTCTTTTAAATAAAATTTATTTTGTTAAAATGTAGGATGCAGGGACGTCCTATACGACTCTTTGAGGCCCTGGGCTCTCATGCAAAAGTAAGCCCTACCTAAGATCTTTAAAAGTAGACAGTATATAGCATGCATTGTCAAATACTCGTTCAAACGGTAAGTCGAAACAAATAAATGTGCACGACTAACAATCTCAAAAACCTAGGCACAAACCGGCTCAACCAATGGCAGCATTTTGACTAAATGAATTGAATGATTGTTTATGATATTAGGCCTAGACATGGACTGCGATCATCACATAATAATACAGTCTTACCACTTTTGTCAGTTGACATACATTTTGAAATTCCCTGTTTCACGGAGAATATGTACTGTAATAATATTTGACCATTAACATTATGCGAATCCTGATCTTGTTAAGACAGAGTCGAGAACGAAACGAGGCCCCCACCGAAAGTGAGGCCCTGGTTCGAATCCCGGAGAAGACATGGATATTGGTAAGAGAATATTGCCTTTGCGGCATGGGGGTACTCTTAATAGCCGTCGAGCCACAAGTCTTCTCGTAAGGTTGGTGGCAGGGGACGAGATATGGGAGGCCCCTGAACCCCCCAGGGTGTCCTCCCTCTAAATTGGGGTGGAACCGAGCTAAAAAATCGTACTATCACCTGTATGGTACTCAAGACTACAGACGACGACAAACGTCCAACCTGTCTCAGGCTCTGACAATTTTCCTTCTTTCCCTTCAGGAAGGACACGACGACGACAACAAGTGAGCCATTAATAATAAAAATTAAAATAAAAATAAAAATTAGCACTTTATACAAGTAGGATAATGCCTCTTCCCTCTGCGCGCATCAGCTAATGTGCTCTACAAGATGTACAAATGATTTCCTGGCCACCATTTTCTCCTGATCTCTCCCCAATCGAACACATTTAGGACGTTATTGGACACCACTGGCATGCTATGTTACTGCCACGTTCAGAAGATGAACTATGGTTAATGGTATACAGGGAATGGAAAACCATTTCTCAGGACGTCATCTGTTCTCTGATTATATAGCTAAACGTGTCGCTTCACGTATCGCTATCCACAATGATTTTTTAACCTATGGAGCTGACGTTGTTCTAGCTGTGTTGTACCATCATTAAGAAAATTCGATACTTAGGAATATAAAATATGATACTTATTATATAAGAAAGCAGCGGTAGCCAAGTCAGATATGCCTGGGATCAAGCACTCAAAGTAACTTTAGGTGTAGACCTCTCGCACAAGCGTGTGTCCTCTAATTGCAAAACAAAATTATGAGACATATTATTTATAGTCAGTATTGTGTGGTAAAGTGAAAGCGTTCACTATAAATACACTGGTCTCCAAAAGTTAAGCATAATTGATAATTATGTGAATAAAGAAGGAACTGTAAATCAGAATGGCGGGAAACGTGATTTGCGAGTGTAAAATGGTTATAAAATAAGGAAGCAAATCAAAAGAATGATAATAATTAATTTTATTATTCAAAGTAGCAGTTTGAAAGAAAACTGAGCATAGCAAGGATTCACACTTTAAAGAAAAAATGAAAGAAAACATTAAATAAAATACTGGTGCTGCAGTTTAATAAGGCGTGTGGTTACCTATGACAGCCAGGCACGCTGCACAGGGATTTACCATACTTGCTATGAGATGATGAATGAGTTGTGAGCTCAAACGGTTCCAAGCTTCTTAGAGAGTTCTCTTCAGTTCTGTAACTGAGCTTGGTGGGTACGAAAGGGCTGCAATTTGTCTCCCGAGCATATCCCATACATGCTCGATAGGATTTAAATCAGGGGAGTTCGCAGGCCACGACATGCGCTGGATGTTTTCCGTTTCAAGGAAGTCATCAATCAGCACCGCTCGGTGACATGACGCATTATCATCTATGAATATGAAGTCAGGATCGACAGCACCTCGAAACAAGCGAACATAAGGCTCAAGAACTTCGTCTCTGTATCTTTGAGCAGTCACAGACCCCGTGTCAAAAAATGGAGGTCTGTGCGGCCGTCCATCATGATGCCTGCCCATACCATTACTCCCCTTGATGGAAAATGATGTCTTTCCGTTATGTTTCTTGGTTCAAAACATGTTCCACGTTCTCTCCATATCGTTACCCGCCGAGAATCACTACTCAGACTAAACCGGATCTCGTCACTGAACATCACATTGGCCCACTCTCCCACACTCCAATGTTGATGTTTCAAATTCCAGTTCAAACGAGCGCATTTATGCGCAGACGTGAGGGGAATGCAAACTGCTGGTCTTCTGGCATACAGGCCAGCATGATTGAGTCTCCTGTAAACAGATTGTCTCGAAATTCGTATTCCTGTGACGACTGTGAGCGCCGAACCTAGTGCTCTGGCAGTACTGCCCCTCTGACGTCGCGCACTTATTACCAGATATAGGTCTTGGCGGGGGGTTGTGACTCGTGGTCCACCTGATACTGGTTGTCGGGTAACATCACCTGTTCTTTGAAACCTCTGGCACAGTCTTGAGATCCAGACTGGTCCACATTCAGAATTCGAGACACTTCGGTTTGTGATCGTGAGGATTCCAGCATTCCAACGATTCTTCCTTTCGTAAACATGTCAAATTGGCGTTTTTGTGCCATCATTCACCTTATTTCATGGTTAACAACGTTCTTTCTCTCCTCAGTTGCCCGAAACTTGTCTGAACTACCTATGCTGCGTGAATCGGTTTCTCCGCGTTCTGACATGCTCCGGTGTTTCGCGCAGGACGTATTCGACTAAAAAGTTTTGCCTAAACCCAATGTTTTTTCTTCACCGAATTAATATCCGCAAGAAATTTGGAATAATTTTACGAATATTTACTCTATGTTTTTCGCATTTTACGATTTATGCTTAGCTTTTGGACACCAGTGTACACTCATATCCACAAATTAAGGATGATTAAGAGTCACTCGGAGATCGAACTCTAAAATAAATATATCACCTGTAAAATGATTACACACATCTTCAAGAATCATATGCAAATTGCAGGAAGCCGTCAGATTACACCGATAGTACGTCACAATGACGAGAGTATAAGAGGGAGATTTATAAAGAATACAATTAATTTTTTTTCTAATTGGGCTGCACATTGTTATTTTAACCTTTGCAGACCTAGTACATTCCCCAGAAGCTGGTATCACTTTTTAGCGCAGTAACATATAGGCGATACCAATTACCGCAAATAATTTTGTCACCCAGTTTACCCCTCTGATGGAGGAACCTGAGCTCTTGAGGATGCGAATATGTAATTGGATTTAATTTTTCCGAGAGCCCCCAAGCCAAACAGACACTCTAGGGATCTTTTACATGCCGTGTAATCATACAACATGGCCGCTGTCGATTTTCTGCATCATGAAAATCCACCGACTTTGGCCGGGGTCGATCACGCTACCGTGGGTGCAGAAGGCCCGTGACAAACCAACCACGCCACCCAGCCAGCTCAGACAAAAAAAAAAATTGTTTGCAAGCGCTTTATAAGCCTTTCAGTGCAATTACCACATAATTGTCATGTGCACTTTGTGTAATGTGCAATTACCACATGACACAAAGGACGCATTTGAAGGATTTTTTTACTTGGTAGAATTATGTACGGTCTGGAAGGCGGGCGTATCCAGCTGGAAGTATTCGAGGAACTTGGAATCGTCCACAGTGTCATCTCCAGGCTTTGGCAACGATTCCAAGATGATGGTAATGTGAGTAGATGTTACAGCCCAGGACGCCTTCCCCCCCGCAACCCCCAATTTACAACACCGAATGAAAACCGGTATTTGTCAGTTACTGCAAAAAACAAAACAAAAATAGACGGAGTGCAGCGTTAGACCTGTTACGTCAACTCTCTTCAGCCACTGGTACGACAGTTTCAAGGCAGACTGTGTAAAGACGCTTAGGGCACATTGGTCTATATGCTCGTAGACATGTCAGATGTGTTCCACTTAATGCAACTCATTGTCGCCAGCGGTTAGCCTGGAGTAGAGAGCATATATTGTGGTCACCGCAACAGTGATGTGTGATGTTTTCTGACGAGTCCAGATTTAGCTTCCAGTCTGAATCTCGCTTGACTTTCATATGGAGTGTCGCGGATTGCTTCTCAGTAATCTCTAAAGGGAAATATGTGTGAACCTTCCCTAACCGGTGGGGGATTCATTCAGCCTGTAAACAACTTTGGCCGATAACGGACCCCCGAAATCGGTGGGTGTGCCTACCCACAAAATAGTTTTTCATTTATATTTAAGTGTTTGTGTGTTGTGTGTGTCGTCATAATAAATATTTAAAACGAAAAATAAGGACTGATAATTGAAAACCTGAATACGCAACCTAATTCACAACATGGAGAGCGCCACGTACCCGTCACCACCAAGCGAACATCATTGAACGGCACCGTTTCAGTGGTGCAAGATTGCTCGTTTGAGGGGAATTATTCTGGGTTTCAGAAATGACCAACATGTTCCAAGGGGAGCCATGATAGGCTATCGGGACGTCATTCTGGAAAAACACGTACGTTTGTTTCGGGGCGCCATGGGTGAAGAATGTGTCTTTATGGATGGCAACGCCCGTCCTCAACGTGCAAACATCGTTAACAAATGCCTTCAATCGGAGTATATCACCCGTATAGACTGGCCAGCATTCTCACTAGACTTGAATCCAGTAGAACATGTGTGGGACATACTTGACCTATGAGTTGGAGCCCGTCAACCACCTCCTACATGTCTACCTGAACTTCGGAGAGCATTGTTTGATGAGTGGTGTAATATACCCCAAGATCGGGTCGATAGTTTGATACTCAGCATACCTTGGCGTTGTATGAACCGTATCGCATCGTCTGGGAGACATACTATGTTTTCACCATCATACTAAGCATGTAATATCGGTTTTTGGAAAAAGGGTTTCTTTTGTAATTTGTTCGAGGGAGCAAAATTCGCAATTTTTATTTATGGTATGAAACATATAGCATCTTTTTTTTGCTCTTTACCTTTTGTTTAATAAAAAGGCTTTACAAATAAGTCACATTTGCTTTGTTTCTGACTCTTTCATTGTCTGAACTTGCATTCTCCTTAATTTATGGACATGAGTGTAATACAAAAGCTAATTTAAAATGGAAAATTATTTGAAAGCCTCCCTTTGAGGATGTTTGAGCTGTCAACAGATTTAACGCGCATCGCTCCCATACACGGCGGGTCTTCAGCGGCACTGCGCTCGAACTCATGACATGCCAGCCATGATCCGATACCTTGACAACTAGGTTACCGCGGCCCAGTAAATCCAAGAAATCCAATAAAAAGTGTAAACAATTTCCAGTAACAAATAATATCCAATTCCTGACATAAAATTACGATAACGAAAAAGGTGGACATTCTTGAAAGTTCACGAATATTTTTATGGCGTATGAATGATGGTTTATTAATGGCACACCATGAAACAACACGAGTGCTATTGGTGACGAATCTCGTAATTCTGAGGCCCGGTCAACAGATGAAGACGATAGTTGGCCTGGTACCCCACACGCCTAACTTCCCCACCACACCATCGGGAGGACTTTGAGCCACGACAAATTTAACGCGCATCAGCCCCTCTACACGCACTAGTCTTCTGTAGCACTAGGACTCGAACTCATAAACACTTTGGCTACAAGTTCAGGGCTATGACCTCTAGGCTACCGACGCCACATTTTTATAACAAACAGCTTTTTAATTAAAACGTTAAGAGAATTTTAGATACATCCTCGTACATATAAATATTTAATACCTTAATACCATATAAATATTAATTATCTTAAATACCGATATACAAAAAGTTATTAATAACAAATATGCTGCAATTAGTTCCCTTTTTAATTTAATGAATTTTAATTAAAACTTATTGTAATTTTAGAACTCGATATTGCAACACTTTACGTTCATGTTATTATCTACAAAATAGCTAGCGTTGTAAAATCGATTGCAACATATTAAAACTATTTGGGTCAATTCGATTTGAATTACGTTGGTTTAGTTTGAAATTGTTGGATGGAAATTATAAATAGCCTCAAGAATTTTATTTCAAGAGATGGAAAGGGCTACCTTCGGGAAGTGAGAGCTTTGTATTTCTAGAAACTCGAATAACTAGAGCATCATTTTACTAAAGGACCATTATGATATCGATTTTGATATTTCAGAATTCACGAATATACAGTGGGCTTAAAAAGTAAAGGTGAATAATAATTAAAATATTAAAACTCTGTATTATTTATGCATTTTCATTTGACGACTATATTTATTTCATGCAATTTTTCAAATTACTTGCGGATTACTTATTTGAAAAATAAGTAATTAATATATTTTTTGATAAAAACGTATATTAAATTGGAGTTTTATAAAATATTTTTTTAAAGAAAAAATATATATTTTTTTATTTGAAATTTTTACAGGAAAGATATGCATTGATATTTGTAATTATTAAATAATGAATTTAAAAGAAATCGTTTTGACTAAACTTCAATACATAATTTTTTTTGAGAAAAAAAGATACCCTGTTTGAAATTATGTGTTGGTAATAATTTACAGTGCAAGTAATTTACTTTTTTAAAATGAAAATTAAAACATTTATCATGATGTAAATAGTAAACACATTTTACTGATTCATCTATTTATCTTTGTATCTTTTAAAAGAAAGATTCGTCTTTGAAACAATCATTTTTCACATATTAAACTTGAAAAGTTTAATTAAATTTGAACAAAGTATTTATTTACATAATCATATTTATACATGCAACACACATAGCATTGTAAAAAGAAACTACTAAATGCAAGCATTTTGTCTAGTGAAAAACACACACGGATTCCTTTTAAATTGATTATGAGAATATTATTTCTTCCTATTATCTAAAAGTATGAGTTCCTTCGCCGAAACATTTTAGAATAAGAATAGAAACTTAAAGGATTAAAAAATTTTATTCCATTTTATAAAATAATTTTTTTTTATTTTAAGACTAAACAATATTTTTGACATCCATATATTAAATTTAACGAAAACATACTATAGAAGTGAGTGAGTGTTTTTACATCGCCCTTAAAGCAACAAAAGACATCGAACTTTTGAACCGTGATCAAATGATGAGAATGACACTCGAATTATCACCACCCCACTCTCCTAACTTCCACACTAACAAGATTCAACAAGAATTTAGTAGCCTTATAGTTGTGACGGATCTATACGGGTTTATACTAATTCTTCTTTTTCCCTTTCAATCAAAATATTTATTTCAACCAACCTTCATCGAGAAACCAAACGTGATTTATGTAAATAGAATATTATATAAATTCGGTTTTCGCGAGTTGAAGGGAGCGAAGTGAGAAGTCAAGTTAAGTAAAGTAAAGTGAAGAGAGTGAGAGGTCGACACGTAGTTGCTGACAAATTAAGCGAGGTGCGCAAAGAGAAGTGTGGATATTCAAGATTGAAAAGCATTGAAATAAAATATTACGGAGCGTGGAGTCATCGTCAATTCATCCAGCTAAATAGAGTGCCTGAAATTCTCCGAGAAGGATCTGCAGCATTAAGAAACAAGGTACCGTAAATTTGATTAAGTAAAATCTGATTATTAGTGTGCGGCGTAGTTGTAAATGTGCGCGTTTAAGCTATCTTAGATTCAGTTGAGATTCTGTAATATTACCCTCCGCTTGTATATATCTCACCTCTGCACTCTACCATAGTTATATACCTTAATTAGAATTGTGTTGTGTCTGTTCTTAATAAGTGATAAGAATCAATAAATCAGTATGAATTGGAATAATGTCTTTGGATCATTTTGTTCCTCCTACACATCTAGCCGGGTTTTCAGATAGACATGAATGTAAGGGGTGGCTATAGATCACCTCATAGTTATAGATGTGAGTTCCAAGATCGTCGACGCTGATTCGAATTGTGGATTCAAGTCTGATTCAATTTAAGATCGTCGTGTGGAATATTGGAGGTTGATATACAATTTAATTTGTAATGAATTTTTCCGCTTTCCCCTCTGTGATATAGAATTGAAATCTCATCGTATAATGGGTTAAATGCACTTTAAATCTATCGAGATTTAATGTTCTCTTTTTCACGTAGTGTGGAAGTTTAGAGAAACGGAAGACAGCTTGAGTGATGTCCTCATTATTTAACTGTGGGTCTAAATCACGAGATCTCTACCCAATAGTCCTTGAGTTGCTTCTAAGTGCGACATTAAGGTTGTCTTCGGCAAAAGTACGAGTGGCTGAATTAAACGATGAACACATTTTCAGAGAAAAAATACCTCAATTTCAATGAAAATTTCCAACATTATAGCTCATACATCTGCTAACAATAAAGCGTTTTTAAAATTTCAAAATATTCCGTGAATACTATTGTTTTTCATTTTAATACGTGGAGGGATAGTTTATTTAACGTTACGATATAGGAGAAAAAACGCGAAACACATTTTATGCCAGAAAAACTGGCTCAACTCGGTCAAAAATGTGAAGTACTCATATGTCGATCTCTAAGGGATAGCGAAGCTAGAATATAATATTAATTTTTCATTTCTTTTATATGTGAAAAAATTACCTAATTTGGATCCTATTCTTTAACATTAACCGAAGACTGCCTTAATAATCAAACAGTCTCGTAGTATGGAATGATTTGAAAGTCAAAAGTTACCAGCTCAGGCTGTGTTCCCGTTAAATTTGGGTGAGGTTTTAATTGATCAGTATCACCTCCAATGATCTTCAGGACCGTAGTAGGCTCGTCGTGTGGCTATACTTGTGGCTGGCATATCGTGAGTTCGAACTCTAGCGCTACTGAAGACCCGCTTTGTAGAGAGGCTGATGCATGTTAAATATGTCGGGGCTTAAAGTACAGGGTGGCCATAATTAACCTGCAAGTGTTCTAGGAGTGCTGGAGAGGAAATCATTAGGAAAATTCCAGTGAAATTTGGTATCTACACGTTTCAGGACATGCACAAATCAAATATGCAAGAAAAAAAGTCGACATTTTCACCCGATAGATGGAGTTGTTCCACGTTTCAATGCATATCGACGTCATATTTGCAAATTTTAAGCTGATCGAACAGTATAAAAATAAGACCATATTGAGTAATGGTCAATCAGGAACGGGGCATTGTTAGTGAAGATATTCTATCAGAATGGCAGCAATTATTCAGCTATTCTGAAAGAATACCGGCGTATGAAACGATTAAGAAGAGTTCCAATGAGTGTGTCAATGGATTGAAAAATATGATTTCTAAATTTGAAGAAACAGAATTGGGCATCATTCCAAGCACAAGAGGGGTGGCACGCATCCTGTAAGTCCGGAAAGAGTGCAACAAACTGATGACGCTATTGCTACTACGAGTAGCAGTTCAGGAGCCAGTATGCTGCAACAAGTGAGAGCAAGAAGTGTAGCCGGACATTATCTCTTCCCTAGTCAACTGTGCATAAAGTGTTGCGCCACATTCTTCGGCGTTATCCGTATAAAACTTAAATGCTTCAAGCATGTGATTGCATCTGGTGGTTCGCATATTGAGCTCATCGTGTGATAATTTCATTGAATAAATAATGGTTTAATTGTTTTCCAAAGGGTCTTTATGGCTAGCTTAATTTGTGATCTTAATTTACGTTAATTTTTGATTACATGGTACTGTAAAAAATTAATTACCGAAGCGAATTGTATGGAATTTTGATGAAATGTAAGTGATGTTTTATATTGTTTATATGCCTCTCAGAATGTCATTATGCTCTGTCTATCGGTTTTGGAAGTTGTACATGCCACTGGTAAGCGTTGAAATAGGTTAGATCGCCATCTACCGGGTGAAAATGACGATTTTTTTCTTCGCATATTTGATTTGCGCATTTCCTGAAACGTGTAGATACCAATTTTACTGGAATATTCCCAGTGGTTTTCTCTCTAGCACCCCTTGAACACTTGCAGTTTAATTATGGCCATCCTGTACTCCCATTAGCATGGTGTGAAATTAAAAGACTGAGGTGTCGGTATAGGTGTCATCTTCTTCATTTGAACATGGTTAAAAATTACGAGGGGTCCGTCGCCAGTAGCTCTCATTTTGTTTTATAGTGCGACGTTAAAAAATACTCACTCACGCCAACAACCTTTAGCTTTATCTATCTATCTAAAAATAAATGGATGTTTGTTTTTATGCAATCGCTTCAAACAACCTCCCCACCAGGTAATATACCTCCCCACCAGGTGGCGGTACAACATATCAACTTTTGCACCGTTCAATCAATCGCCAAGTTGCCAACATGGTCGCCAAAAATGATGCCAACTTGACTCTATCGTCAATATTTCACTATGTTTCCATTGTATCGTCATTATAATGTAAGGAACGGCGTTTCTTGCGAATATTATAATTTTAACATAAAATAAATACAACAGAAAGTAATATTAAAATATTACACATCCAGATATAAATTACTGACACTATTTTAAGTGTTCATTACTCAAAATTTGTAACAATGTGTTACTTTTACTGAGCAGAGATTAGTTTAGGAAAGTGTTTTCAAAAATGGACCCACAGGAGAGTTACGGGGCGTTATAAATAAAAAAAGTCTGTTTTATCAGCTATTAGATCTTTAGACTTTAAATTTAACAAACATAGTTTTTTTGTTTAGCTGAGAAACGCAAAAAGCTTTTTTTGTTTAATTTGCAATTTACGCAAATTCAACTCATTAAAAACTTCTTTATATTCTCCACAATCTGTATTGTTTAATTTTTCAATTCACCCATGCGAAGAAGCGTATACCAGCTAGTAATGATATAAAACAAATTAAACAGATGTAAAATATTAAGTCAAACATATTATCTCTATTGCAGCACTGTTCCAATAATTTCTTTTCGTACCCATTAAAATTTAAGATGTTTCACAATGAGCTTTTTTGAAGTCAGAAGTCTTTACTATCTGTAATTACTCATACACGCGGTAAATAATCTAATTTTGCTAGTAGTGTGTTTATTTAAAGAAAAAATCAAATGCGAAAAATTAATTAATATGAAAAAATATTCAAAATCCAATTAAAATATCAGTTTTTCAACACACACACACACACACACACACCACACACACACACACACACACACACACACACACACACACACACACACACACACACACACACACACACACACACACACACACACACACACACACACACACACCACCACACACACACACACACCACACACACACACCACCCACCACACCACCACCACCCCCCACCACACACCACCACCACCCCCCCCCCCCCACACACACACACACACACACACACACACACACACACACACACACACACAACACACACACACACACACACACACACACACACACACTTTTTAAGATGATTAACACACTAAAAAAGGGCTCTCTAATGAATTTGGTCAATGCGTCTGAAGCTCCTTATGAATATCTAAGTTTATTTACCGAAGAGGGATCTAAACGATCTCTTCTTTTAGATGAACGACCGAACTCATTTTCTTTCCTTACAACTGTCCTTTCGATCTATAGTGTCAGAGAAAAGAACTATTTTTATCTCTCTCAGCCTAAGTGGTTGACCATTGATTCTTTTCTTAACGGATGTAGTCTGGGGGAAAAGGAAAAAAAAATATATACAAAAAAAAGGAGAAAAAAAACAACACAAAGGCGGGATTATTTTTAGATCAGCGTGATGTGTTTTGAGCTTTCTTTGCTACTTAACGTTTTCACCCTCCATCCAAAACCACCATTTATTTTTTTATTTTTTATACGTCGCTGAATTTTTTTATTTTATTTTTTATATTTATTATTAACAAGTGCTATCTATTTACGAACTTCTTTACTCTTTATGCCATTGTTACTCTTAGAATCTTTGCCTTCATTGATAATATATACACACTCATATAGCCCTTCTTATATATTTATATGCGTATAAATATAGAAGCTTGTGGATATATATACATACATGCATTCCCGTACGTAGGGAGAACTTAAAAAAAGTTTAATAACATGTTATCGGACATCGTTAGAAGACTCTTTTGCGTCACAGAAACTTTTCAATTTTTTCTCCTTTATTACCTGGGATATTTTTCCTCTGCACCTCCGAAGCACATCATTAATTGAAAAAAAATGTTCGATTTTCAGAGTTATTTTTAGCAATATATTATTTTAAACCGGGAGAGATTTTGGATGAGTGGTGAGGGGTTTCTTTTTTTCATGCCTCGTTAAGATATGTGAAGGAGAAGGTTAGAAATAAATAATATGAAATGTAAGCGTTAATCAGATAAGATAGGAGAGAAAGAGATCATGACAAAGTGAATTTTTAGTCTTTTAGTGCAGTTCTTTTGTTCGGCAATGTAACAAATGTGATTTAAATTGGAAAAGTTTTGTCTTGAGTGGAATTAAAATCACAATTTTGGGAAATTTTTTCCCCCTGTAAAGTTAGGAAAAAGTGTTTTATTCGGTTTCTTAAAATTAATATTCAAAAATTTTCGTAAGTTTCATATGTCTCGAAACTTTTCATAAGTATAATTAAATAAATATTTCATATAAGTATCTGTTTTACATCGTGTATATATATATATTTGGTTCAATAAATATATCAAAAGTTTTCATTAATATGTGCCTATATAAAGAAATATGGGGATAAACGTAATCCCACTAAATATGTTTCTTACACGAATAGACGTTCGCTCGCTGGCCTAGAGGTATCGAGCTCGCGTTGTAAGCCCAAGATTGCAGGTTCGATCCCGACTGGAGTTGATAGATTTTCTGTATGAGAATATCATAGGCAGGGACGCGTCTTAAGGCCTCGACTCAGCTTTAATAAGATCACAATTCGAATAATGTCAAATGTTATTTTCGGATGTATTCTTCGAGAAACTGCGAATTTCGGACGATATGTCAACTGGCTATATGTGATGACCATCATCCATGTATAGGTCTAGGCTTATCACCAGACACCCCATTTATAATTCATTCATTCAAAAGTAGGCAGTCGGTCCAGCCGGTTTGTGCTATTTGTAAGTCATGCGCATTTATTTTTTTCGGGTTATTGTTTATACGAGTTTTTGACAACGTATATCTACTTTTAAGGGCATAGGTGGGGGCCTACATTTGTGAAGGGGCCACGGGCCTCAAGAAGTCTTAAGACGTCCATGATCATAGGTTCGCATGTCATATGATAATGTGGCATATATAAATGATCCCTTGATTATCAGTTTGGCTCTAGTACTCTCGGCAAAATTAAATCACGGCAATATTTAGCATCTGACGAGAGTTTGAATTAAATAAACCAAGCGTCCAAATTTGGTAGCGAGAACCGCCACTAGATGGTGCCACCACTGAAATGGCTCTCACGTTTGGGAACATGCCGGGTTAGTTGATAATATGCAGCTCACCAGAAAAAAAAATAGACTAAATTCTTTCCCTTTCTTTTTCTTTTCATGTAAAGAGGGTGATACACGTTAAATCTGTCGAGGTTCGAAGCCCTTCCTTTGGCGTGGTGTGGAAATTAGAAGACGGGGTGCCAGCTAAAGTTCCTTTAAATTACGAGGTGGTGGTACAAAATTACGAAGTCCGCCACCAATAGTCTTTATGTTGCTTATAGTGCGACGTTAAAAAGTCCCCAACTCTTTCTCTTTTTAACCTTAATTTGAATTCTTTACTCCTGAAAATGCCGCAAATATTTAGCATTCTTTTGCTCATATATTAAATTCAGTATTTTACTCTTGTTGCCTAATTGTAGGTTAATGGTCGTGGCCATGGACTCGTGGGACGGAATGTCATGGGTTTGAGCCTAGTGCTACTGAAGACCCATCGTGTAGAGGAGTTGATGCCCGTAAAATCAGTCGTGGCTCAAAGTCCTCACACTAGCGTGGTATGGTAGTATGGAGAAGGAGGTATCACAGCTCAAGTTCGTCCCTTGACTATGGTTCAAAATTTCGAGGACCGTCGACAATAGCCCTCGTGTTGTTTTATATTGCATTGTTAATAAATACTTATTCACTCCTTCATGCATTTCTCATACTTTTCCTTCTAAGCATATTAGTTTTGACAGCAACTTTATTTTTCATCTTTACTTATTAATTAGAAAAATTAAGTTTTTTTCTAGTCTAAAATTAGTTTTAAATATCCATGTCACGTGTTTACTCTTAATTTCTTAAAAAACCCAGTGACTGAAGCGAAGAGGTACATTTTGGTTCCAAACTACTCCTTTCCCGTAAATAGGAGTTTGTTCTTAATTTCAGGTATAAATACGTAATATTTCCACAGAATGCCAACGTGAATAGTGAGTGATTGTTTATTACCGTTACACTTAAAGCAACAAGAAGGGTATTAGAGAGGGACCTCGTAATTTTGAACGAAAGTGAGATGACGTGGGGGACACTTGAACTACACCTCACTTTCCTAACTTCCACCCCACACCTACGTGAGGACTTTGAAACACGACTAATTAAAAGTGCATCGTACCTTCGATACGGCAGGTCTACAGTGGCATCAGGACACAAACTCACGTCTCAAAAACGACGGCCACTAGGCTATCACAGGCCAGATATAATGTCAGAAAAGAAGCTTAGTTTGTCTATAATAATCCTAAAAAAATTCACATACCCAAAAAATTTAAAAGAATACGTAGAAGAATTTTCTCTTTACATGAAATATATATCATAGAATTAAAAAAATGAGTGTTGCACAATCCTTTGTAAAAATGATTTGTTTTATCATAATAATTGTTTTAACCCTTTAACTGGTTTTCCCGTACACCGTACGGGTTACCGAATATGCCGATACGGTTATATGTTATACGATTTGCCCGTATGTCATACGGACACTGATATTTTCTTCTTTCTTATCTTTGATTAGTTCTTACTTTTAATTTTTATAGTGAGATTATCAATGGTAATGTTTTTAAGAGATGCAGTTTGTGCATGGTACTGAAATACTTCTTACATTCGAGAACTTCTTTGTGGTGACATGCGGTTTTTCGTTGAAGGTAGGAATTTAGATCCTTGAAAATATTCGACAAAGAACAGGGATTGGCAAGGCAAAGTGCAGTTTGTTGCTTGAGAAGGAATGAAAATGTAAAGATAATCCAAAAAAGCCGATATTATCTCTGTTCCCATTGCGACCCAAGACTGAGTATTGCACCGTGCTTCAAAGTGTGTGGCATACATATATGCACAAATACATTAAAACTCCAATCGTTTGGGAAAAAAAGGTACGAACATAAATTTTTTTCTCAAGTATGAGATAAATTCTTTTAAGATACATGAAACATTCTTTATAACATGCAGAGTGTACTTATAAAAAGCAAACATTTAAGGTTTTTGTGTTCCACACAATTATAAAATAAAAAATAGTTTGAAAACTTTAAAACTGAAAATTAAAATTCTTCCATTTTTACATTCTGCTAAGTATTATGTTTAGATACATGCAATAAAAAAACGTTCCCTTTTTTTGGAATATTTAAAAAAAAAAATGATCACACTTGAGGGGCTAAAGAAATTGAATGATTGCTTCATAAAAAAAACTTGGATTTGACTAGCAATGCAGACCTGTCAATAACATTTGCCTGGTAACATAATCGGAAAAAAAATTCGCATGGAGAAAATTATAATCATCTGCGGGAGAAAAAAACTTGTGGTCCGTTTTGGACAAAAAGGTGTATGAAAGAGGAAGCTTAAAATGATATATTGAACTAAAAAGAAAACTTTCCGAAAATAAGAATAGCTTTCACAATACATTTTTTTCAATGTATTTCCTAATAATTACGTGCTAACATGCTTTAAAAATGTAAAGTATCCAGAGTATGACACATATTGCGAATTCCTCATAACTACAAGGCGGAGATATTGCGAATTCCTCATTCTTTTTACATAAATAAAAATATAAAGAATTCGCAATATTATTTCAAATAAAATTGTTTAAAATATTTGTTAAATATGCAGCAGTTCATATGTATTTTAAAATATTTTGAGCTCAGCCAGGATAGATGCTATTTAAATATTTGAAATTCCTCTCCTTTAACAAAAATATAATCGACGGACAAAATTATTTGTCTATTAATAGTGTAATTGAATGTGCAATGTAAAAAAAAATCACAAAATATTTTACTTGGCGTTTCTGAACAAATACCATTGTAGATTTAATATTAACTGATTATAAGTTAAATAGATTTGTCAACACGGGAGGTTTCTTATTTGTTTCTGTGTATCAATCTGAAAAAATGTTAGTTTTCAAAATTACCTAATTTTAAATATCCACTTAGCTCAGTTAACATCTCTAATTTAATTCTGTTTTGATAATAACTTACGTCGCACTATGAAGAAGCACCGGGTTTATTGGTTACTGACCTCCTAATTTTAAACCATGGTCAAGTGACAAGGGCGACACCCGAGCTGACAAACATTCTCGAATTTCCGCACTCTGTCAATAGTTCCATTCTCTCGCAATTTTGTATGATGGTGAAAGGACGAGATCAACATTTGACTCTTTGAGCTCCATTCTCCCGAATCACATCACGATAATGGGAGGCTATGGAGCCACAACGTGTTCAGTGCGCTTTCATATATAATGAAAAATATTATTATAGGCCTACCTATTGATTTAAAAAGGACTTGAATTTTTAAAACTGATGTTTATTTTAAACGCTGTAGTAACACCCAACTGGGAGTTGATTTCCACAAACCCATTCCTAGCTGATCTTGGCTCAACAAAAAAAGCATGCTTACCAAATTTCAAGTTTGTAGATTTAACAGTCCAAAAACAAATACTTTTTAACATACACCCCAATAACTCTTCAACTAAACCTTTAAAGCGGATTTCCGTAAAACCCGTCCTTAACGGATCTCTACTCAACAAAAGAAACATGCTCGCTAAATTTCAAGTCTGTGGGTCTAACAATTCAAAAGCGCGTGCTGTTTATCTATACATCCCCTTAACCCTCCCTGGCAGTCGGTACCCATAAAATTCGTTCTTAACGGATCTATACTCAACAAAAGAAAAATGCTTGCTAAATTTCAAGTCTGTGGGTGTAACAATTCAAAAATGCGTACTCTTTATCTATGCTCCCCCTGAACCCTCCTTGGCAGTCAGTATCTATAAAACTAGTTCTTAATGGATCTGTACTCAACAAAAGAAACATGCTTGCTAAATTACAAGTCTGTGGGCCTAGCAATTAAAAAAAGCGCATTCTTTATCTATGTACCCCCTCAACCCTCCTTGGCAGTCGGAGTCCATAAAACTTGTTCTTAACTGATCTCTACTCAACAAACTCTCAACTCGAGCTAGCCAAATTTCAAGTATATAGGCTTAATTGTTCAAATACTGGGGAATTTTTTTTATCTATAATTCCTACTAACCCATCGCACCTTGGGTGTCGATTTCCATAATATCTTATCTTAGAGGATCTCTACTCAACAAAAGAAACATACTTATCAAATTTCATATCTGTTAGTCCAATAGTTTGGGAGATCTCGTGATGAGTGTGTCGCTCTTTTCTTTCTCTCTCTCTCTTTATATATGTAATAATTCCTTCCAGTATCCTTTGAAGTAGTTTTTAATTCTTTGGTCCAGTCTTTCAGGATTAACGAGTAAATAATAAACTAGCTATCCGCCTAACGGGAATCTTTTGAATTACATCCATCCACCCAGATCATGTGTTTTGAGCTCCCTTTTAATACCTAGGTTTCTGGAAATCCCGCTTTGTCCTTCGAAATGTAATCAGCTGCAGCTGGCGTATGTTTATTTTTGTTATCTGTGTTTTCTTTGTGATGCTGTCCATATATGTTTGTGTGTCTCTACTTGTTCAATGTACAATAAACTGGATAAACTAACCACAAGACATCAATAACATTAAACTCCTCAATAACATTAAATATGCAATATCAATCATAATAAATAGTGATCTTATTAAGAAATCCCTTCCACTGGCCACGTCTTTACATATATATACTTACAAATATATAAATAGATTGAAAACTGTATTTTTAACTTTCAAATTATGAAGAAACCGCATCAATATACGCACAAAATATTTAACAAATAAATGATGAAATAAAATATGCACTCCCCATTATCTCTAAGTGAGATTTTGCACTCATCATTATCGTTAAGTGAAGAAATATTCGAGTCTCCGTTGTTGCTATGCGAAGATCTTTCTGTATACATTTTTTCTGCGGCCCAATTTTTTTAAGATTAAAAATTTTTTTAAAAAATGGGTGCATTACAAAAACTTATCTCGCCTCTTTTCATTATTTCACTTCATTTGATATTCTCTGTAGCTAAGAAACATAAACAGGCCGGTAAAAAAAGTAACAAGTAATAACAAATGCTGTCCTCGGAGACATTGAATCACGAAATAGCGATTTATTTGGGATATTTGTAGTAATTATTATATAATGATACGGCGATATATAACTAAAACTGTCACAGCATGAAATCGTTGTGTTTTCGTGTTGTTATCGAGGAAATGCGTGCTCCAAACCAATAAATATTAACAAAAGTGAGAAGAGCCAATAAAAAGAGCTACATAGAATTATCCAATTGTAAAAACAGAACTAAAAATGGTAAGCATTTGTAATAAAAAAGTTTTAAAAAAAAACAGAACAGGGAAAAAAGAGAAGAATAGGAAAATAAAACCACTGAGATGCGAAAAATAAATTTCATTCTGTCCAAAACACGCCATCCATTTTGGGCCACAAGTGCGTTCGGCTATTTCTCATCAGTTCTTATACAATGCATAGAAAAATATCTTACTAATGTAAGGCATCATTTGAAAAAAAAACTCTATATATATCAAATGAATCAGGAAAGCTATAATTTTATGCTTTAAAAACAAACGTACGTATAAAGTTTAGTTAATGTACAGAAAACAAGTTTTTTTAAAGTATTTGAATTAAGAGGGTGTAAAACATTTATGAATCAATACACATTTTAAACTCATATATAAAAAGAGGGATTTATTAAATATATTAATAGAAGCTCTCATCTTGCAGTAATCTTGAATTTATAATTAAAATAGTTATCTTTACTAAATCTAGGCTATAGTAAGTGTTGATTGCAATGCAGTAACATTGAAGAAACAAAAAACAAAAGGAAGTTTTTGTTTGCTTACTCTTTTATTTATATTCTTCGATAAAAATTTTTTATACCCAGTTTAATAATTCAAAGGGGCGTTTCAGATCTTTGAAATATTTAAAAATATATACTAAAAATAGATGAAAAGTGTACTAAAACAGAATATTTTATTTTTTTTTCGCATTTAATGTTGTTTATCACGGTCAAATCAATACTATAGCTTCGATTCAAGAAGAAAGAGAAATTTCATAGGGTTAGTATAACGTTCACATTTTTCCAAATAATGAAAAGATAGAATTTCACATTTTGAATATTAAATATTTAATAAGCACATTTGAAGTAAAACTCTCACGAGAAAAATAATTCTAAAATACTAAGTACATACATTTTAATCTTGTATAATGTCTCTAAAGTGTATATTTAAAATTAATAAAGGAAAATTATTTATATAAAAATAAATAAATATAATGAATATAGTTAACATATTTATTCTATTTATCATATGTAATTTCTATTTCTGCGTCAATTACACACACACACACCACACACACACACACACACACACACACACACACACACACACACACACACACACACACACACACGCACCACCACACACGCACGCACGCACGCACGCACGCACGCACGCACGCACGCACGCACGCACGCACGCACACGCCACGCACGCACGCACGCACGCACGCACGCACGCACGCACGCACGCACGCACGCACGCACACGCACGCACGCACGCACGCACGCACGCACGCACGCACGCACCACACGCACGCACTCACGCACACGCACTCACGCACACGCACGCACGCACACGCACGCACGCACACGCACGCACACACACACACTTGTATTTTGAAAAAAAGAAACCTTTTTAAGGAGTTTGTGGATTTAAGACATTTCCACAACCTTTTTCTGTTCCACAGATATAAATGCTACGAATCCATGCTTATGTATATATGTAGTATATGTGATTTACACAGAGACACACACATACATGAACAAATATATTTTGAAGTAAAATCAGTCATTTACAGCAATAGCCTTTAAAATAATAAACACAACACGATATGTGTTTCCTTTTATATTTTGCTTAATGGATAATATCATATTAATACAAAAGAAATGTCACAAAGAAAAATGTTAC
This sequence comes from Trichonephila clavata, assembly GCA_019973975.1. Lineage (NCBI taxonomy): Eukaryota > Metazoa > Arthropoda > Arachnida > Araneae > Nephilidae > Trichonephila > Trichonephila clavata. Next base: position 135,499 of record BMAO01022580.1, read on the forward strand.
TAATTAAAACATGTCAATATTATAATAATTTTTTTCTGTGAATAACAATGTTGAATTGTATTTGGGTATTTTAACTAACAGATATAACTAACACAATAGTGTAATTTTTTCATAATTTTTAAAAGGTGCGTATTAGACCTAATTTAAGCCCTAATTGAGCTTAAACATGATATGCTGATATTTTTTGCTTCTGTTTTTTTCTTTCTTTTTTTCTGTAATGCAAAGTTCTGTTATCCTGTTTAAAAAAAGAGAACATGTCTAGAGAGAGCATTCAGGAATGCCTTTTGCGTTTCGGAAAAGTATATTTTGAAACATAACTACGATTTTTCATTTAATTTATGATTTTTTTATTTCAAATAATTATTACTCTTTATTTATTTCAAATATAAAATAAATAAAGAGCTGCCTAAAACGAATACTGTTTTTCTTATTAGATTCTATTTTCTTATTATCTCTTCTTTCTTTAGAATGTTACTTTTTAGTTCAATATTTTATTAAATTAAGTGATTATTGTAAAACTACTTGTATATAATGATTCTGTACGAATATTACATTTAATTTCTAAACTCTATCAACACATATTAAAAGGCCTTAAAATTATCTTAAAATTTCTTGTAAATACTTATTTAGTCTTTTTTGCTTGATTATAACTATCAAAGGAGGAATTTCTATAGATTTGATCCCTAATGTGGTGATTTTCGGTGGAATATACAAACGCGTCAATTGGGGTCTAAAAATACTAAAATAGAGGTGAAACAGAGATCGGGAAGAATCAGTTTTGTGTAAAAAAAAAAAGAAACTGCAACCTGTTCACATTAAAAACAGGAACTGTACAAGTCAAATGGGAATTTGCTGAAAATTTCTGTGTTTTCGGGATAAACATAACATACAAATAAGTTTATTGTATTAGATTTTCTTTGAGGCGATCGTTTTTAACACCCTTTTATAAGCTACACTTGTATGTAACGGAATCTTTGAACTAAATTTTTACCCACTTTAAAAGGTTAGAATAATTCGAAATTTTCCTCACTTGTTCGGGATCGATTACAATACAATAATTTAATAATTTGGTTCAATTTTTCTGATCAGAATCATCAGGATTAACAATTTCCCATTTTCAGATCCCATTCCGCATCTGGTGACTAATTTTAGATCTCATTTCCAGATTTGGCGACTAATTCTATATTTGGTGACTAGAAGATTAAGTTACAACTTAGTTCGATTAACTATAAAAGGGTGTTTTTTAGTTTTTTACTAAACTAGAATTTAATTTTAAAGAATTTTAATATAATTTAGAAGTCCCTTTTTATACTTGTACAAATTTTTTAAAAAGGTTAAATGCATCATAGCCAAACTATTTTCTTTATATTGAATTATTCTCGAATTAAAAATATTCATTTGTGTGCAACCCCTTAGTTTCTGAGCTGTTTTATTTCTTTGGTGATTTAGCATCACTATTACTGTACTCACATAAGTGTTTAAGATCTTATTTGTGTTAATTAATGCATGCATGCCTTTTTTGGATGTACATATTTCTAAACTACAAAGATTTCTGACTATTTATTCATCCTGTTTTTCTATTTAGCATTTTTTTTCGTATTCGGTTTAATAGATTTTCTGAAGATAAAGGTGACAGGGAGCAGAAGATAAGAAGGAAACGATAGAAGAAAATAAACAGATAAAATGACTTTAAAAAGAAATTTTCGATAAAAAATAATTATAAAAAAAAAGAATTCTATATTTAGATTTTACGTGTACTTTTTCACCAATTAACAAAGAAGAAGGAAATAAATTTCGTTTTCATCATTTTAGGTTTTTAAACTATTTTCAACCTTATATTTTTGCTTATGAAAATCAATTTAATCGTAGCAAAGAGATAAAATATGTTTTGGGTATATATCGACATTAAAAAAGCGTATTGATATTATAGTTGACGTTGAAAGAGTGTCAAAGCCTTTACACGCTACTCGATGTTATAGTATGAAGTTTCTTAATTCTTACAAATATTATTAGAACTCCAAAGTTTGTCAGAAATTATGACAAACATGCTGTTTACTATCAATTTAAAATTGACACGTGATTCAAAGGATACCATTCATTTAGAAATAACATTAGTCAGTATTGGTTCAATTATTTTGTAATAACTTTGAATAATATACACAACAAGGAGCTCCAAAATGACTATATATTTAGTAGCATAGCTCCACTTAACCATTAATACGATAGAAATTGTATCATTTGAAGATTTGTCATTTCTAAACGGATCTAACATAATCTAAGAGTGGTGTCACTATGTTTTGCATTGTATAGTAAGATATATCCAAAGTAATTTCATTTTTTGCATTACAATAAAAAATTTGGATAATCAGAGTCAGATACCAACAAATGTTCTATCTGTAAAATTATGCATTTTAGCAAAATTATTCATTTTGGAACAATATAGTTTATTTTACTATAATTTAAATAATGGAGGGAAACCATTACGAAATTTGAATTATAATGTTATATAATATGTACTTCCCACTTTTAATGCTTCTTTAAATATTGCTTATATAATTGTTTCGCAAATAAGTTTTAATTATGTAAATTAATTCTTCTGCAATCTTAAATTTTGTAAATTTGAATTCCAGTATTTAATTATAAGCAAATATTCAGTAATAAATGTGTAGTTTAAGCATTTGCAATCATAAATAGATAATTCCTAACATTTTAAAAACAAGGGAATCATTTTTAAACATTAAACGAGAAATAAAGCATTAAATCAAAGAAAAAAAAACACATAATTCTAAATTTATTAAAAAGATACTTGAAAATTTGTTATGTAATAAAAAATACTAATATTATTTTTCTAGAAATTTAAGTTATGGCATTTTTAAAAAATTTAAATTATAAATACAAGAATTTTAATTTAGAATTTTGCTTTTTCACAGGTGAATACAAAAATATCTTTTGCATGGATTCATTTTTAAATCGAATTTGCTGAAATATAGAACATGTTAGAAACAACTTAAAAACATACATCAGGAAATTTAAAGACAATGCGAACAACATACGTTTCCTTTTCCAGTACTTTTATTTGAATTAAAAAAAAAGTATTGCAGCAGAATGTTTTTCCTAAAATACAATAACTTTTTGTAAGAAGATATATTGGTTATGCAAAACTTTGAACTCCATGTAAATTCTTAGAATGATATAAAAATAGGATAAGAGTTAGGAAAATGTTTTCTTACAAGGTAAACAACACTGGTTTGATACTAAAGTTTATCCATGCAATATGAGAAGCATAAATGTAAACATATTTAACCTTTTTTTTAAAAAAAAAGTGAACGTTTTCTTCTTTTTTTCTTTTAATACCATATATTGATTTAATCTTGAAATAACTTTAAAATTCAGTTATGTTTATTATTATTACTTTAATATATCCATACAATGGGAATAATATTAAACTTAAGTGAATAGTTCTATAAAATTTGAAACAAATTTTTTTGATTTTTTTTGTTTACATTGTTTGAACCAATAATTTAAGTTAAAACAATTTTTTCATAATAATTTTTGAAATTCAAAATTCATTTCATATTAAATGGTGCACATTAATATTTTGTGAATTTGTTTTTGCCCGCATAAAGGAAAGACATCTAAGGTAATGTAATTAACGTAACATTAGCATTATTTAACCTGTTGTTAATTACGGATCATAATTTCAATTATAATCAAGTAATATTCTTGCGTGAGGGTGTAAATCGGCTGCAGGATGAGATAATTTGGCATTTTTTATGGTATTGTGAATCACATGAGCTCTATTTAAATATTTTAAAGAGAAATTTTAAATTATCCGCCAAAATTTGGATATTGGAGACTACTTTATTTTTTAACAGGATGAGGACGCCAAGCGCACTGATCTCAATGTACGCCACTGGTGTCTCTATAACTGTCCCAAAATTCTAAAAATATCTCCTCAATCAGTTTATTTAGCCCAGGAGAACATATTTTGTGAGAGTTTGATTTAAAAAAAGAAAACATGGCATATAAACATATAAAGTGAAGTAAAAACAATTATGATAGAAGCACGGAGGAAAATCGATGCAAAAATTACAAAAAACTGATTAAATCTATACCAAGACGTTTAAAAGTTGTTGTGGATACTAAAAGATATCCTACAAAGGATAAATTAAGAAAGAAATAGAATATTTAAAGCATTGTTGAGATTTTTGTTAAGTGTACGAAGACTTTCGTGGCGTAATTTTTCAGTAGCTTTTTGATTATTCATTTTTAAAAGTAATAGTTATACTATTTTTTTAAGAAATAGATTATGTCATTCCATTAAGAACAAATTACAGATAACATAAAAAAATTCCAATTACCATATTTTAATTTTTATTAGTCGAAAACATTAAATTTTATAGGAGATTGCAAAGTATGAATACTTTTGTGGTCCACTGTATATATATATATATATATATACATAAGTACACAGCAAACAAAATTATATTATCCAAAATTATATTATTAATATCCACATTCCAGACAGTTTTTATTGCCCTTTTCTGAAAGGTTTTAAAGAAAATTAAAACTGAAATACGACTAAGACGTTAGCTTGGCAAAATAAATTTGTTCAAATATGTAAAAAAATAATGTAAAGTGTTTGAATGTGTGTGTGTTACAGTTAGTTATCAGAAAAAAAAGAAAAATTCTTTTACCCTAAACTTAAGACTTTGGAAAATAAATTGTAATTTCCTGTAGAAAGCTAAATTTTTTTTTAAGAAAGAAAACACATTTTTTTTTGGAAAATAGAATATTTTTTTTTATTTTCATATTTCGCTTATGAAGTATTTCTTATGTCAGAATGAAACTAATCTATATTTGTCTAAGTTAATTAATTGAGTTGAAATAAGATATTTAATATCTTTATACTTTTTTTCTGACTGTATAAATCCAAAAAATTATTTTTCAGACTCTAATTTTTTTCCTAGATTATGGCTAGATTTTAATATTTTGATTCATTCTCTGAGCAAAAGTATTTAATTAATATATATTTGATACTACTTTTTATATATTCTTTTAATGAAAATAAGCTTAGCTTACTTCGGGATGGCAAATTAATTAAAATACTTTAGTAAAGCCAATTTTTTCTCGGGAAGTTTGAAGTCTTATTCGCAATAACAATAAAATGCACTTAACATTTTAAATCTTCAAGTAAATGCGTTATAATAAAAATCAATGTATTTGAATTATATTAAAATGTTCAAATACCTGTACTTCAATATTAGGTTGAAATATTTTTGAATTTTTACGATTAAAAGATATTTTTTTAGATACATGTGCTGAAGTTTCAGAAAGTCCAATAATTCAAAATTAGCTTTTTAATTTAATAGTATTGCAATATTTTGTAATAGTTTATTGATAATAAATTAATTAGTATGATATAAAATTTTGTAGATTATTAATATTTTTATTTGTGGAAAAAACTCCCCTCACAAAAACATTCAGGTTTCTATAATATATATCTTTTTATTTCTTTATCCTTCATCAAAGCTATAATTAGAAGAATCTATTAAATTTGTAACCTTTTTGTAAAAATTAGAGTAATTATAGTTTTCTTACTTAATCAAAAACCCTTTTAATTTAATATGGTTAAAAGGATTTTAATATAATTAGTTGGTATTGATTTAATTAAATTTTTTTTAAAAGTACAACATTAAAAAGCTAACACAAAGAGACAAATACTTCTAAAATTTTAGATTTTAAGCCAAGACTTTAAAAATCACCCATAAAACATTCACTCACTCACACACACACACACACACACACACACACACACACACACAACACACAACACACACACACACACACACACACACACACACACACACACACACACACACACACACACACACACACCACACACACACACACACACACACACACACACACACACACACACACCACACACACACACACCACACACACACACACACACACACACCACACACACACACACACACACACACACACACACACACACACACACGATGTGTACTATTTATTTTGATTTTTGACCACATTTTTTGAAAATTTTATTTTGACGAACTTTCCTCTCTTTTCAAAATTAAATATTCTCTTTTAACGCTAATAATTTTTTTAAAAAAAAAATGTAATCGTAATTTAGAATTCATTCTTAAAAGATAACACTGCATTAGTTAAATGAGCCCTAACGTGATTTTTCGAAACTTCACTCACACCGTGGCTCGAAATGTCTCCTTTAGTAAATTTAACATAACTTAACAGCTCTGTGACTGGTGACGTAGTAGATGACGTCCGGGTTTCAGCCACTACTGTAATTTGGGGTAACGGGATGTCCCAAATATAGAAACTCGTTATAAAACTCAATAAAGAGCTTTGCTTCTACAATAGAGAGATAAAAAATTCGAAAGGACTAAAAAAAAACGAATAGCTTACTACGCACGCATAGTGCTTTTTGTCTTTCTCTTATTAGAAACAAAACACCAAAATTGTTTCATTGTTTGTTTAGTTTTTTTTTATATGTATGTTTTTCTTCATTTCGAATTCCATTCAAGAAGTCTCGTTCTTCTTTATGAGATTATATGGAGTGTGAATTTAAATGAATATATTTATATTTAATTTCTATGTTTGTGACGTCAAAGAATGAATTTTCCAATTCATTTATTTGCATTCATTGTGATAACGGAATATAGTATTTGAAAAAAAAAATGTTTTGTTCACTAGAGTTTAAAAAGAATTCAGTTAAATGAATAAGCTGTAACAAATTTTGTGAGATGTCTAAAGGAATGAATGAGTTTTACATAATGAAGTCTTTATACAAAGCCTATAAATAGTTATATAGACTATTTTTAGATCCCTAATATGGTCGTAAAATGAAACATTTTGCATAATATGTTCGTGTATTTTTCAGGATATTAATATATTTCTCATGAAAACCATTTAAACTTTGTTTAAATAATTTTAAATACTAAGAATAGCTTGCCATTTTACATTAAAAATATGTGAGAAATGTTTCTACTTTTTAAAAGCAGTGTATTTGAACTATCGAGCTGTGGCTTATTACGAGACTGACAGACAGGAATGGAGATAAGGGAGAAAAAAAAAAGACTATCGTTTTCTCCCCAGAGGTTGAAAACTGCTGGTAGATGAGAAGTAAAGTTTTTTTTCCGACTATAATCTAACAATAACTAAGAAGCGGGTTTTACCGCAATTGAATTCCGGGAATTTGAATCGAGTACCGTATATACTCGTATATATATATTCCGGTGTATAACGCGAACCTACTCTTTCATGGTAGAGACTAAAAAGTAGTTTAAAAATGTAGTTTATATCTAACAATTTATAGGGAACCTAAGACATTTATTTAGGAAGGACAGAGAAGGTGAAAAGATGAAACAGAATTTGTCGATGTGCCTGAAGATATAACGGAAGACAAATAGGACGAAATTTTTATGTTATTTAATAATTAATGTTCGTGATGCATGGCATTTCTTTTAAATAAACAGTATTTAGATAGCAGAAATCTATTTTTTTATGTTCATCTTTTCTTTACTTTTAAAACTTGTAATGCTTGTCGATTCCTGCATCCCTCTAATCCCCCTTGTCTACTCTCGGACCCGACTGGATGTGTGGGAAGAACTGAATAATCAGTCGACATGATTCACTCTAATTATTTTATTAACACAAAATATCAAGCGAGCACAATAATAATCCAATTAAGAAATTTGATCAGTATGGTGAGACTCGTTAGTCTGGGGATAATATTACGGACCCTCAACTGATTCCACGATAACCTATACAAGCTCAATTTCAACTCCGCCAAGCTCTAATAAGTTATTCTTCTAATTAAATAAGGCTCACGATACCTGTACACTTGTGAAGTCCTACTGTTGAGGCCTTGAACGGTAATCTTTAACTGGATTCGATCACCTCCGAGTGATCCTCTTTTGGAATTCTTCAATTAACACTTTTATACACTTAGATTTGCACTTAATAAATTCACGATCCTCCACTCACCGACTAACTCTCAAAACTCGCGATTATAGAATTTATATAATATACTTAATTTGCATAACCACGTTTTCTTCCTTCGGTGAAAGTTGGTTGGTAAACATATTTCCCCAGAAGAGTCCCCTAGGGGTTAGTCATAGACGCGTATAGATTCGTCACAAACTGTCATTCTTATATTCGGCGTATAGCGTACACCCATAAAATTTAGTATTATATTTTGTTTTAAAAGTGCACGGTATACGCCGGAATGTATGGTTTTTAATCAAAATGATTGAAAGCTGGTGAATAATAATGCATGGCATACTTCTTTTTTCATACACGCAATAAGGAAAATGAAGCTATTCATTCTCTAGATGCACATTGAAACGGTCTATCTCAATTGCTGTTTGAATCTAAAACTAAACGTATCTATTTAAGCTACCAATAATTTTGTTCATTTATCTCTATATAAATAATTTATAACAATAGAACTTAAAATTTCATCGCATTTTACAACAAACCTAGTTGTTTTATCTTTTTTAATGTGTTTCACTTGCTAAAGAGTCTAAATCTTTGTAAATATGATTTTCCTCTAATCTTTTTGTTCTAGCGTGTATTTTATTCAAGTGTTGTATAAGCAATTTCAACATTCAAAATAAAATCCATTAAAAATCAAGTATCTTAGAAAAAAATGCAAACATGTTTCAAAATAATAAACAATGAACTAATAAACTATAAACAATGAACTCAAATCGATTTTTTTTATTATCAACGCATTACTTCTGAACGTTTACGTGGAGTTACAATACGAGGACTAATGAATATTACGATTAAATGCAAATTAAGCGATCAATTTTACTATGCATCAGATGTGCTAGTTCTAAATTCTTTTTTTCCAATTATTTGAAAGAACGGGTACACATAACAAAAGTATTAGAAATTAATTAAGTTAGTCATGAGTTGTTGAAATTAAGCATTACTATTTTTAGGGAGAAGACTTTTCTGGAATGCATCATTCATGGAATTCAAATCTCGGGAAAAAAATCGGGATAATGCAACACAATTGATAGAAATTATTATACTACAATCTAAAATTAGAATTACTTCCTAGCAATTAACAAATATACCTTTAATATTTTATAAGAAATAAATACACTTTTCGAGATAACCTCATCCAATTTTCTTATTCATTGGCGAATTCAAAGTTTTCTGTTCAGATATTGACTTCTTTATCAAATGGTGTTTATCATTCCTATTTCATAGTTAATATCTAGTCGATTAACTATTTATTCGATGTCACACTAATTAAATACAATCTTTACAGATTTCAGTTCTTATTTTAGTGTTTTTCATTTCATTATTTATTCAATGTACATAATAATGAAATGACGAAAAAAATATTATAATTACTATCACATTTGCATAGAAATAAACAAACAAAATACACAAAATTTAACCCTGAACAAATTCTTAGAAAGAAAAATATTTTTATACTAATTAAAGTATCTGCCTATATGTTTCTAAATCGATGCTTGATTGAAATTTTAAAAAAAATTTCCTTACCATTTTGTATAGAAAAAAAATTGAGTTGCTAGAAAGAAAAAATTTAATAAGATAGAGATCGAGGAAGATCTATACTACAAAAGTGGTGAATTTTAAATATCTGACAGCAAGTATTATTTTAGTAAGATATATCAAAACTTTAGATGCCTTTTATAAAGGTCATATTTTTTAAAAATCAAAGTTATGTTATGTTGAGCCTGGTATCTCAAACATTTATGAATGTATTTCTTTTATATTTTGTATGCATGTTATTTAAAGCATGATTAAGGCAATGGACTAAAGATTTATCTCTAACACCAATTTTTTTTAGTTTTAACAATTTATTTTTACTAACACCATGCATTTTATAAAATTTTCTATATTAAACTTTAAATGAGTATTAACTTTTTGTTTTTTGTAAATACATTTCAGATTTTAGTTCATTGCCTTTAAAACTGAGTTAAACATGTAGTGTAAGAATAATTTAAACACATGACTTTGAATTTCATGTTGAGTGTTTTGAATTTGGGTATAATTTTCATCAAATTTTACCTAAAATACCTCATTTTAATAAATTTGAGTTGTCATACAATTTCTTGATAGGTGTTTTCCATTAATTTAAATCCTAAGAACCAAGAAAATAACATAAAATTACTAATTGCAAGACATTTTAGAAAAATTGTCCTCGAACGTATAAGCAGATACCTTAAAATCAAGCAATAGAAACAAACGCACAAATTTTATTATGTTTTTGGAAAACGTGTCATATCGCTTCATTCTTGCTGTTGGCGAAGTTTTAGTTATAACATAGCAGCGTTACATTACAGCATTGTTATAAAATTTAGAATGTGAATGAGGAGTACTTGTTAGCGTCACACAATATATAAAGAAACACAAAGACTATTAATGATGGTCATCGTAATTTTGAACCTTAGTTAAGTGGCGAGTGGGTCTTAGTGGCTGTATGACTCGAACTTATGACACACTGGTTACGAGTTCTTGAGCATAAACACTAGGCTACCACTGGATACAAAAGTTAGAAATATATTCAATAAAGATTGAGTTCTTCTTTATATTCTAGTTCCTTTTTTTGCTCTTTATAATATATTTCTTTATGTATGCTGTGGTGAGGAAAATATCGTCCCACTAGTTCATGAAAGATGAGCCGTATAAATAAAATGTAAAAAATATACTGAAATGCATTGCGTTTTAATTATTGGTGAAGCCAAAATGAGGTTGCAAGATTCTTGAAATTAAAAGAACGTTTTATATTTGAATTATATTCTCTATCATTAGATAAACATACATTTAATTACTAAAAATAAATAGCTTTTTTTGCTCTTTTGTCTCCAAGGATAAGAAATAACAAAGGAAAAACTATTTTTTAATACCATGGATGAAAAATTATTCAATACAATTTTTTATAATTTAATAATATCTATCAAAAACTTTTTTAAAAAAAGTTTGTTTAACAAAATATCAGTTTATCCGAGTTGAATAGAATATAAATGCTGATTTGACTAAACATACAATCTGGGATAGATTTTCCTACTTATTGAAGACAGATTTATCGTGATGCCATTCTATTACACCTGTCATATTTTATAAAAATCTATCTAAAGATTTTCGAAAGCAGTTTCACAACACATTCGTCAATTACTTTATCTGACAGAAGAACTGAAATAACTTGTTCTTTTTTTATTCCTTTTTATTTTGCTCTCTCTGGATCTAAAAAAGGAATCATTGAATGACGTCACGTGCTCCTTTTTCTTTTTTCCTCTGAAAAAGCGATGATAATCCCTTACTGAAAACCTTTTTCCGATTATTCGAAGAAATAAGGATCAAGCTGTAAGTCCCTTGTCTCACCGCTTTTTTTACTATGATCAATTAATTTCTCATTTTAAAATTACGTTTTTTTCTTCCTTTTCTGATATTATTCGAAGTGTAATAAAAGAATTTGCCTTATAATTGAACCATATGGATGTATATGTATAACAAAGTCTAGAATTTAAGAACTTAAAAAAACATTTGAATCTGAAACTGGTATCTCTTTGCTCATGTTAGATTTTTTTCTTTTACGCTGTTACTGTTTTTTTTTTTGTGTGGTTTTAGAAAGAAAATAAAACATCTATGACACTTATTTTAATTATTTGTTAAATTATCTATTTTACTTTTTTTAGTTAATTTCATTTGCATAATAATAATTTTTTTACTAATAGAAATCATACAGTTTGTTTTTATTTTAACCATTGTTGGTAGATGTCAACGCATAGAAAGAAAAAAAGTATTGGTAATACTGATGTCAACCTATAATTGTGTCAGAATTTCAAAAAATTGATTTTTGGTTGATGACTTCCAAAATATTAAACACGTTTTAGTGAAACTAGGGATGTATATACACCGGTGTAAGAAATTAAGAGAATTTGCATACTTTATTGAATTGTATGAAAAGAACTGAACTGAATGAAAAACCAATGCTTCTAGCTAAAAATGCAAATCTTGTACGCCAAATACTTAATTGCACACGTGTGTGTACTTACTTAATACTTAAATACTTAACTGCACACGCAATCCACCTCCAAGAACCATCCAGGAAATGAAAACAGCGTTGCTGAACAAGTGGGACCAATTGCCACAAGAACTGATAAACTGCCTTATTTCAAGTATGACATCACGCTGCGAGGCCTGTATAGCTGTAAGAGGGGGACATACCCCTATTAACTAATTTTTTTTTGTTTATTCTGCAACCTCTGTTTTATACCTTCCAACTCCAGCGAGTGTTACGCTCGATCATGCATGTGTATTGCAATTGTTGAATGGTTATTTGTTTTGTATTGTGTCAATGTATGTACATATCAAAGTTATTTAAAATCGCCCAAGTAGTTCTAGAGGAAATCGATAAAGTCTGAAAATTCTCTTAATTTCTTACACTAGTGTATTTGTTGTTATAAAGTAGGGATAAACATCATACAGCGTGATTAAGGTTTAATTGTGCATGATCATATAGATTCTCAAAAGCGTCGATAAGTCTAAAGTGAGTGTGCGAGTGCTTATTAACGTGTCATTAAAGCAATACGAGGGCTATTGGTGACGGACCTCATAATTTTGAGCCTCGATCAAGGGACGAAGACGACACCTCACGTTCCTAAATTCCGCTCCACACCAATGTGAGGACAAACTATGACATATTTTAAGGTGCATCAGCCTCTCTACAAGGTGAATCTTTAGTGGTGTCCGGGTTTGAACTCATTACTCGCCGGCCATGAGTTTGTGACCATGAGCACTAGGGTACCACGGCCACAGGAAAGTCTAGAAGAGATGTTACAAGATAGAAAAAAAAACACACGCTAATAAAGAGTACGTATCTCTCTTAAAATTAAGCAATTTCCCCACTGTTAATTCTCGCTAGACAGTGTATGTCTCAGAGGGAGCATCTCACACTTCTCCAAAAATGCTCTACTGTAGAGTAGGGGCTAGTGCATATTGATTCTGGCAAGATTAAAGCCCCTCACTTTGGCATGTTGCAGAAGTTTCTAGAATGAAGGTGGTGGGTGATAGCTTAGGTAAAGTCATCATAACTTGATGGAGGTTTAACACCTTAAAACTGGTATGCCCGTAGACCTTACTGGCTACCAAAAGCTGACCGCAACAGTTTTACCTTAAGCTGTAAGGGTACTGATATTTTCTTCTTTCTATCTTTGATTTGCACGTATTTTTAATTCTTATAGTGATATTATATTAGTACTAGTGTTTTTAAGGAGTATAGTTTGTTTATAGTACTGAAATACTTCTCATCAAGGATATTTTGTGTGGTGAAAGCGGGAATTTTTGATTGGAAGGCAGGAATTTAGATTCTTGAAAATATTCGATAAAGAACAAGGCATTGTGTAATTTGTTGCTTGGGAAGAAGAGAGAAAAAATCTTGTCCTAGAAAAACTCTTGATATTTTTCGACCTAAAACAATACATTTGGGTACACTCAATATTTTGAAATAAAATCTGTGGCTGACCAGACTACAACACGCAATAATCCTAAGTTATCTTATAAAACTCTAGACAATTCAAACACTCACTATCATAGAGTATTAAATAGTGTGGAGCTTACGAGTTTTATGCTGCATTATCTGTGCGTGTCTCTCCTGTAACATAGTCCCTTTGATTAGCATCTATCTGCTACCCCTTCTAAGTGTTTTCCGGTTGCTCAGGCGAAAATACTCTTTTATTGCTTTCTTTCTTCAAGTGGATAATAGACTGACCACACCTGTTTTAACTATTCCTATCTTTAGTTCAACACGTGGCCTTACTACACATGTGTTCAGAAAGGATGGTCCGCCATTGTGAAAAAGAGATGACTAGGATTGTGTATTTTGCGTTGGAGTGACACGATGATTTATGACTTATCTGTGTGACTTATAGCATATGGCACCAAACAGGGAAAGGGCCGGATTGGGCCCTACCTTGAAGAACCAATGTTGTTGGAGACAGTGTCTGAGAGAACCCAGTGCTATACGAGTTTATTTCCAATGAGCAATGGAAGAAATTTAGAGAGGCGTGAAGGAGTCTTGTTCGAGATGTTAAGAAAGACTGAAAAGAAAGGAGTGATAAAAATGGTCGAATTTTGGTGAACTGATTAGGCGAGAAGATCATACCCAACATCGATACTATTAAGTATACCCTGTAGCTGAGTTTGAAACTGTGCATAAAATAGTTTAGTTCTAATAGTTTTAGATTCTAAATTTTAAATTAGAAGTTTCAAGTTTAAATGTGTTAGGAAAACGTCTTTCCGTTTATTCTGAGCGATTCCCCTCTCCCCTACCTCTTGATAAATCGAATTTTTTCCTTGGTCCCTCCAACTTCGAATTCTCGAGAGACGACTGTATATATGCTATGCACAAGCACACAAAATCCTCAATCGTTTGAAAAAGAAGTACGAACATAAAACTCTTTTTGTAAATATGAGATAAATTATTTTAAGATATATGAAGCATTCTTCATAGCATGCTGAATGTACTTATAAATAAAAAAATTTAGGTGTTTTTTTGTGTGTTTCACAATTAAAAAATAAAAAATAATGGGAAAACTTCAAAATTGAAAACTGAAATAAAACTCTTCCATTTTTGCATTCTGTTAAGTATTATGCTTAGTTATAGGCTATAAAAATGTGCCTTTTTTTGGAACATCTTGAGAATCCCGGAGAAGACATGGATGCTCGTAAATGTATAGGGCCTTCGCGGCATGGGGGTACTCTAAATAAACGTTGAGGCGCAAATCCTCTCGTGAGGTTGTTGGAAGGGGAAGAGAGGTGGGAGGCTCCTGATTACTCTCTGGGGCCTCCAATTTTGAGTCTCCCTCAAAATTGTGGTGAAACCGAGCCAAATCGCACTGTAACCTGCATGGTGTTCAAAACTACAGCTAACGACAGGCATACAATCTAGTTCGATGCCATGATGAATTTCGAGGGCCTCGATCTGACTACGTCAGACAGGTGGCATTAGCAACAACGCAACAACTCACCATTGAGAAGTTTTTGTTAAATATCACAAGTCAACAATCTGGGTTTTACAGATAACTATACGTATTAACTCTTGAAACGAGAGGAAAACAGTCGGTTTGAAATGGAGAACTGTTTGGCTGTTTCAAAGGCTATAAAGGGAATTAACATGTACATTTATCATTTCATAGAGTTTTATTTTAAGTTATTATAAATATTTTCCTGTTAAATAAATGCGTAATGTCTTTTGCGTTGCATTGTGAAACTGGCTTTATAGTTAACTATCATTTCGCGCATTTGTTTTCACTCTGCAACTTGAAAACAAGGCTATCAAATTTTTAAGAATTGCTAATCTTTCTCTAATTGTTCTTCTAGTGTCAGAAAACGAACACATTCCTTTAATTTATCTTCCAAAAGTCAATTACTACGTTGGATTATAAAAAATATTCACACTTTATTTAAAAACGTCGCATCCAGGAATGTGAAATAATTTATTGTACCGTAATGGGATTCAAAAGCATGCACATTATATTTTTCTCCATAAAAAATGCTGTTTACGTTTGCTTAGTATTAAATAATTTGTGTTATTGTGCATCACAGTTCTATTCCAATCAAGACACCTCTCAAGTTAAACACCGTAAACTATTTGTTTTTAATAATGACAATTTGGCTTTCAAATACTTTATAAAAAGAAACAAAAGTAGCTTTAAAGTTAAAGCCCGGATAGAAATGATTTTAAAATTGATGAAATTGATAAAGAAAATTCCCTAAAGAAGTAGAAAAAAATTATAGAATACTTTAAAAATTATTGTAAATATATAAATACTACTCTGATTGCACTTGTGATTAGTTCAAATATTAGATAATGCATCGCATTCATTCTGAATAAATTAGCTAAATACTGTGCATTCAGGCGTGACCTTTAATAGAAAATTATTTCTAAATATCCAACGCAAAATTTTCCACCTAACTCATTTATTTGCATTTATTATCTTGCAAATTAAAAATAAGACTAAAATTTGATTTACAACTTATCATAAGATGATAAATTAACGTATAAAAAAGTTAACGGTTTAAATTACTGAAACAAAACGCCCAGTTATTTTTTATGCACAAAATAAAAAATCAGAGCAATCCCATATATATCGCCAACAAGCAACCCACACGATAAAATCCCTGGGTTATTTACATACCAAACACACGCTAAAAACCGGGCATACACTTCTCCTCTAACTCCTCCTCATTTGGTGAGAAAATAACTACTTTTGAAACCACCTCACCAAACAGCGAAAAACACAATCCTCCCGGATACATTTCGTTATTTTATTTTCTTCTAATAACAAACGAAGGAATGAGAATTCTTTTTTTCCCTTTTCGAAATATTCAGCAATCAGACATCATGTTTGTGTCTAGCGATAACGCCAAGAAAAATGACCGCCGACCACACAGAGATGAGAAAATACCTGGGTGCTGCGCAGAAGGGGTATCGCTCTGCAGCCTCAGAGCGCAGGTAAAATTGCGGGGGCGTTTTGAAGACAAGTCTATTCACTCCACGATCCGTATTCATTAGATTGTCCCGTTCGGATGGGGGTCTCACTCCATCCCCCTACAACCCCTGACATTTGGTGCTTTTGTGCGCACTGCGTACCATTATTTCAGAGGCGACGCATCTCGATCTGGCTCGACCCGGTACGAAGACTCCACTCCCCCCATTGTTAATTCCATCCCCCCTCTATCTAGTCAACTGAGTGAGATCAACACTTATTTATAAAGTAGGCAGATGATAATAGATCATTAGGTAGAAGCTGCCGGGGTTGGGAATTGGGATGCGTTCTTTTGATGCGGCATAGCAGAGGGTGGAGTTTCTTGCATTAATTTTTTGTAGGTTTTTCCCTTTATAAATCTAAAGTTAAATGTCTTTTAAAATAATTTAATGGAGGTGATACAATTAAAATTGAAAATCGAAATTAAATTATATACCAGGTAGGAAAATTAAATAGTTGTTAAGAATTTTTTTTTAATTAAGAATTTTATCTGATTAGTGCAATACAAGGAATTTTTAATAAATAAATTTCATTGTTATTATTTTTTTAAGGAATTTTTTAACGCAGATTTTACACTAAATTCATATTAAACTTCTTTACTTAGCATCCCAATAATTTGTTCTTTTCATCTGCACAGTTCTTGTAAATAAATGAAGGAAATTATTGCAACATTTTAGGCTCATAACTTCTTATATTATCATCGCTTTTTTTAAAAATATGTTTTTAAAATTAACAGCATGCATCTAACAGATGTTACCAAAACTCTAAAATGTATGATACTTTTTACAATATTTTAAATACATAATTATTTTATATAAACGAAAAGGATGTACAAATTTTTAAAAAAGAAAGCTTTATATCTTGGTTTTTATAACTGTATGGACAATAATAAAATATTTTTTTTTTGCTTTATTTGGACAGACAGGATTAAGTAGGCAAACTAGAATTATGATTATTTAGGAGGGTAAATAATGGAAATTTGGCTTTATGTTGTGCTTTCATGTGGAATTTTAGGAGATGTATATTTTTTAAAGAAAATATGCTGGTTTGTGCAAGGACGTTGAAGTCTCATTAATAACTTTGAATAAATTTTTAATAGAACAGTGATGAATGTTTATATTTATTATTATGCAGAAATAGTGTATAAAATAATAAAAATTTACCAAACACCAATTTGATTTTAAATTAATTGAATTTTATGGTGTTATGATGGGGTTTTCTTATCACATCTAAAATAATTGTTGTTTATAAAAAATTTCTCATCACAGTTATTGAAACACATGCAAAAACAGGTTTTTCAGAAAGATTACGATCATTTAAATTTTCTTATACATTTCTAATTTTTCGCACAGAATTTTGGAAGATATGCATATTTTTAGTTTTCGAAAAAACAGGGAGTACTCTGCAGAAATACTGAAAAAAAAACCCTGATTTATTCAAGTATCACGGGAATTTTAAGGAAAAATTGCCGTAGTCTGGAAAATTACATCCGAAGATACTGGAATCTTTTTTTTTTAAAAAAAGAACATTTTTAGTTCAAATATTGACACAGTTAGAAATTTAGTATGCTAATAGATATCATTAAACTCAACTTCAAAGTTATAACCTACTTGGAAACTAATAATGTTTTTCTTCTCTTATATACGAGAGCATTATTTTCTAATATCTTTATCCGAAGTAGAAACATTTAAAAAAAATGAAATACTACTAAAATTAACACAAAAAGATGTTAAGTGAAAATAATTAAAAAGATTAGAAAAAAAAATGTTTTTTTAAAGTGATAAATTAACTAATGCCAGACAAATCAAACTCCTTTCAACTAATTTTTCGTGTTATTTACTACTTTAATAATTCTGCTGTACGATGTGAAAAATAGGAGAGTGAAAATTCAGTTCAAATGTTGCTCTATTCACTTAACGAAGGCTCAAAATTTGAAGTCCATCGAATATGACAAATGAAAACTCAAATTTGACAAATTAGAAACATCTGTATCTAAATAAAAGGGAAATAGTATACGATTTTCAAAATTTTCCAATTTCAATGAACAAGTATTAATTTATTTTCTCTGAAAGCATTAACTTTTAATTACTCTAGAAACTAAGATTTTCAGAGAACATCCCATTAGGTATTGTAATAATTATACAATGGTTTAAATGGAAATAAGACAACCTTTAACTATATACTCCATAATTTCTAAAATTAAGTGTGCACTTAAAATGAAAATTTGTGTTTAGCAACTGAATAAAGTATTTAGTGAGGGAAATAACTGAATCTTTTACCATAGATGCATTAAAATGTTACTTTTTCCTTCACGAATGAAACAAAAATATATCAATACACTTATGAATAGCAATATATAAAGAAAACTTCCAAAGAAAGCAAGTTATTAAATATCATGCACTTTCTTGTATAAAATAAAGTACGAGAGATTAATAATTAGTTCTGTGCATTTCTTTAACGACTGCTTCTAATATTTCAAATGTATCTAGTTCAAAAGATATTTCTAGTTTCCTTGGCAGAAATATCTTTTGAACTAGATACTCTCATTACAATTACTCATTACTCAGACATTGTAATTAGATGGCTCTCATTACAATGTCTTTTTTACCTGTAATTTGATGATTAATTCAAAGTTTTTCAAAATGGGATCACAAGAGCGTTTGGAAGCAAGAAAATATGGAGGAATTTTAAGTTCGTTTGAACTATGATAAACAGACATTATTTTATTATATATTGGGTTGGCAAAAAAGTAATTTCGGTTTTTTAGTATAAATTTTTCCATACTAATAGTAAGTTTTAATCTTCCACTCTATTATCAGTCAAATATCTTCCACCTGTTGCACTTTTTCTGGCTACTTCATGATTCCGAGTTCATATTCCTAGTCCTTATCAGCAAAAAACTCAATCAAGTGTGATTAGAGGTTCTCATTATTAGTGAAATTTTTATCATTTAAAAAGCTCCGAACACTTCAATATAAATGATAATCCGACGGTGTAAGGTCCGTATAAAAACGCATAATCTAAAATAACATTAATCGTAAAAGATCAAGGTTCAAACTTGATGCATCTTTGACATAATCGTTAGAAAGACGTGTGAAATTATTGGAACTTTGTAGGGGAGTTGTGTCGCATCCTCCGTATAGCCCTGACGTTGCACCATCTAATTATCATTTATTAGGAAATTTACAAAACTTTTTAAATGGCAAACATTTTGAGAATAACGATGACCTCAAATCAGACTTGGTCGAGATTTTTATTGATAAGGAACAGAAACTTAGTAAGAGGGGATTCATGAAGTTATCAGAAAAATGGCAACAGGTAATTGAACCGAATCGAAGATATTTGACAGATTAAAGTTAATATTTTTTGGTGCAGAAAAATTTCATATTAAAAAACTAAAAATACTTTTTTCCTACCCAAAAATTATATATTGCTTGAATCAGTCTTTTTAAATTATGAATTTTCATACCGAAATAATTTAGAGTACAGTCAAACCTGTTTTTGTACGGTTATTTTCTACGGGACATTTTTTGTATTATTTTTTGTTATAATAATTTGTTAAAAATCAGTATTTATAAGTATTAAAAAATCTCCGATTTTTTGTGCGGTATTCTGTAGGCGGTCCCTGTCCACATTGCAGGAAAAAAATGTTTGATTGCACTATTCTTTAAATTATTCTTCAATGCATTAAAATATGTCTTTATCCTTGATTGTATAAAAAGGCAATTTGCCAATTTTGATGCTGCGTTATACACCTCTAACTATAGTGTTCCACTACAATGTCTGAAATTATTTTATTTGAATGAAAAGTTCAGCTCAATACGGCAATAATTTTTGTTATAAATATTAAATTGCTTATGTCATTACTGAAGTATTTTTATTTTAAAAACTACTTTGACTTTAAAATATTATATTCTGAGTACATAAATTGGAATTGCTTCTCTCTATTTTTTAATGATTATAAACTGAGTTTTTCTACTATTAAAAACAACTTTTCTGAGAACTCTTTAAACTGTTTTGGCAAAACAGACTTTCCTAAAGTTTTAAAAGTACTTGAAGAAAGTTTTGGAACACTCATTTTAGAATCAATTTTTTTTTTTGCATGCACAATTTTCTGCTATGATTTGTTTTACTGTATCTTTTGATTTTATTTTCCAAAGTACTTTATGTCTTTTAAATCTTAAAATATTTTTTAAGCACGATACACATTTCAATAAATTATTTCAGTTGTTTTTCTCAAAACTACTACGTTTTCTTTTCTTTTGGTAAATTATTAAACAGTTTTCTTACAGCTGATATTCTTTTCATTACTTCATTTATACAAATTAATAGTATTTATTCCATTAAAAGTTATAACATATTTTATTTTTTTAAAAAAATATTAGAGGAAGTTTTGTAAAATGATTCAGAAAGGCATATTTTAAAATTCTTGTAACATGTCATTCTTGTTTTTTAATCATGTAGTAACCATTCATACCATTTTCATTTCGTTCTCTTCTGATGAAGTTTAGAAAAGAGAAATAAATATTTTCAAAGGATCAAAATTGGAAAGGAGACATTTAAATTTATAAGTTTAATAGTTTTTAGTCCAAATTCCATTTAAATATCCCCTCAAATTATACTGTTGACATAGTACACTGTTGACCACCATCATCAAGGTTAAATGAAGGTTAATTTGGAAAAGAAGATAGCGAGTGTCCAAGCTCCACCCATTCTATTTAGTAATGAAAGTCTGATTATTCTTAGTGATTTGGTTTTACTTAGAGGTAAATATTAACCGAATGGCGATAGTAGTGATCTCGTGGCCACCGTTGCTGCAATTGAGTCAAATGCTACCAAGATCTGCAGTGTTGCAGAACTGATACACGCGGTAAATTTCTCGAGATTCAAAATCCTCCTGTTGGTGTGGTGAGAAAGAATGAGCTTCAAGTTTAGATGTGACCCTTGTTTTAAGACCTAAATCAAAATTACGTAGTTAATTTGGCTGTAGTTTAGGAGCTCAATGTCGGGCAGAAATATACAACAGGAAATTATTCTCTACAATAACCTCGCAACATCACTCTAAAATAAGATTATGATATGTAAGATAAGAGTCATACTTTTTTGAGGCTTTATCGGTTTTTGGAGGTTTGCTTCTTTAGTCAAATAATTCATGTCAAATAATAACTCAGTTTAAATTAACAATAACAAACCAACTTTAATAATCTATAAATTGCCAATTGTTTGATTGGTTCTGATCTGATTATAGCGCCAGCCACTCGCTTCAAAGGGATTCATACATCTAGAGCAGAGTTTTCCAAACATTTTTGTCTCATTGCCCCCTTGCCATGTTTTTTGTTTAGGGGTAGACCCTGCTTACCTAATATTGAATTTTTGTACATTTACTTACTTAAATGCCTTTTTGACAGCTGATATTGATAAAAGATTTAAATTTCTAATTGTAGTGAAGTATAGTGTTTGAAACTAAAAACACACTTGTTAATTAATTAATAAAAATTTTATTAATACATAAAATAATTGAGCAGCAAATAAATGTTTTTAATAGGAGGGATGAATCTGATGCATCAATAAGAAATTTTCAACATTTGGCATCAATCTTTCAGGTTTAACTCTAAATCTCCTCGGTTAGAAATGTCCTATCTTATTTTTTCATTTTATTTATTTATTTATTTTTTTAAGATTGGCAACCCCGCTGAAACTCCTTCGCACCAGGAGAAGAAATCAAATCCCCCCCCCCACGATATTCTGGTATTCGGGATAAATAACAGGTATAACGCTGAAATGATGGTCCTTGTTTTAATTAAACATATGATATTACCTTGCAACTGCAAATTAAGTTCATTAAATTTAGTAAATAAATCTGTTAAATAGGTAAAAATCTGGTTTCCACTTGATTAAATTTTCTTTTAAAACTAAAGTCACGATCTGGTTTAATGCGAGCTTCTATTGTAGACCCCATTTACATCTCATAAATCCTCAAATTATTTTGTTGGTGATGTGGTCCCCTTGCAGATCGTCGTAAGCCCCTGGGGGTCTATATAGACCTCTTTGGGAATCACTTATCTAGAGTGTAAACACTTGAAACAAAAAAAAGGGGGAAGGGTTACAACAATTTTCTGGCGTGAATAATTATCGCCAAGGGTTGATGAACTGGGGTTTTAACATACTTAAACTATTACAGCAGCACCATGATAAAATACACTTCCATTTTATTTTCTTATTCAGTTGGATTTAATATACACATTATTGTTCCATGCACTGGTCTTTGGCAGTCTAGGATTTAAATGCTCGACACCTTAAAAATAGCCAGTACAATGAACTAAATTCATGTGACGTCATAGTCACATGACTGCAGTCTCGGTGTTTCCAGCCAATCATTTCATAAATTTATATGACATCGTAGTTATATCATAATTGTAATTACGTGTTTCCAGCCAAGTATTGTCGCCAACTTTTGCTTTTGCAGAAACTTTCTTTTAAAAAGTACATATTTGTCAACGATAATAATGCACATAGTAAAACAAAATGCGCTTAGTTTAAAAATACACGTATAATGTAAGGTTTTTTTATAAAAATTTTGAAAACTGTTTGAAGAATTTTAACACGTGAACATCTTTAACCAATCATCAAGTTTTAAATGTCATCTAAACTTTACAAGTAGTATGTCAGTCTTTAATCAATGGAGAACACATGATTGCTTTTATTGTGTGACCGTCATGAATTTAGTCCATTACCAAACATGTAGTTAAATATTTAGGAATCTTTATTTCCTAAAGAAATATCTAATCTTGGATAAATGTAAACTCAAATAATGAAGATGATTTTGATAAAATTTAAACTTTAAATTGCAAAATCTTGCTAGAAGTTTTGATACCCTTGTGACGGATCTATACGGTTCCTACCACTGATTCCTCGGGGATTCTTTTAGAGAAATATTTTTCTCAACCAACTTTCACCGAAGGTAAGAAAACGTAATTATGCAAATTAAGTTTACTATATAAATTCTGTATTCGAGAGTTTTGAGAGTTAGTGAGTGGAGGATCGTGAGTTATTGCAGTGCAGATCTAAGTTTATACAAGTGTATATTGAAGATTTCCCAGTGAGAATCGGATTTGATCCCGTCTAGTATAAGCGTTCAAGGCCTCAACAGTAGGATTTCGACTTTACAAGAGTACAGGTATTGTAAGCATTATTTAAATAGAAGTTGGAAGATAACTTGTAGTACAAGGCTGAGTTGAAATAGAGCCTGATTAAGTTATCGTAGAAATCAGTTGAGGGTCCGTAAATATTATCCCCAGGCTAACTGGCCTCACCTTCGCGCTCTTAATTTTGGTCAACAATCTTAATTGGATTATTATTGGGCTTGCTTGATATTTTGTGACAGTAAAATAATTAGAGTGAATAATGTCGACTGATTATTTAGTTCTCCCCACACATCTAGCATGGTCTAAGAGTAGACAAGGGGGATTAGAGCGAAGTAGGAACAGACACACATTACACCCTCATTCCTATTATTCTATTTCATATCAAATTGGGACATTTCAGTTATTAAAATTTGAGCTTTATAAATACATACATATGTAATAGGCCTTCCAATAAAAATAGGATATATATATAAATATACATATAAGTACCCTATTTTTCTGGAAAATAAAACGGAAATATTTTGATTTGGATTAAATGTTTTTTAAACAATAGTAATTGTAATAAAAATAGATGTATGTTTTTATATATAAAACAGAATTTCCTGTTTTTGTGTGTTTGAGCTTTCAAATAGATCCAGCCTTCAGAAGAATGCCGCTGAGTATTGGAAATGGCACTACATGCGCAACAGTAACCAAGCGAAATAATCGGTTTATTGCGTGACGCCGTCTTCTATTCTATATATAGTGACTTTTAAATTAACGGATTGCTACTTTATTGTCTTAATTTTTTGAAAACAACAGGAAATCTTCAAAAACCAAAGGAAATTTTTGAATTGAGCACTGTCGAACAGTTGAATATGTATTTTATGTTTTGTACTTCTAATAAGCCTAAATAATGAGCCAATGAGAAGAAAGATTAATTATTATTCATACAAGATTTTATAGCTCAAAATAATGTCCTCTTTCAAAGCTAAATAAGAGTAATTAGGATACTAAATAACTGCAATTATTTAATGTTGGTTCGATGCCAAAACCTATTTTTGCTCAATGTTGATTCGTTTATATTTTATTGACTAATCTATCAATAATTGCAATTCGAGAGAGATTTATCAATTGTTCTAAGTAGTTATAATGACACTAAATCAATTTTTTTTCGAGTATAATGTTTCACGCAATTGCTAATTCAGGTATAATTGATTACATTTACAAATAAAAAGCTAATATTTAAAGCTATATTTACATTCATGAAGCTTGAATAATAATGTAAAAAAATAAGTCTTCGAAAAAATATAATTTTTTTTGGCCTCAGATTCGTGAGCCTAAAAGTGTTTTTATGGAACAAATTAGGCCTATTTTTTCATGTAAGATGAAGCAACCTTTTTTGTAATTCACATCCTATTATCTTGTTGAATTAATATTAACATACACACAAAACTCAATGATTTTTTTTGAGCATTTTCAACATGAAACTTGCAATCTTAACTGCACTGCTACTGTATCTCATTTTGTAGCTATATATATGAACCATAAAATTTAGCAAAAAAAATTATATATTTTTTTTACCTGAAGCTTTTGAGAAATATTTTTCTCCTCAGAATTACTTTCATAGTTCTGATGCTGAACTTTCTGAAGTTATGAAAGTTAATTAAAAAAATTTTGTACACGTTTTAAATACTTTTTATTTGGATTCATATCTTATTTAAAATTAATTTTTATAAAACCCGTTTTAAAGTTACTTAAAGCATTAATAATGACACGTAGTACAATAAAGTTTCACATTAGTTCATTGAATTATTTTTGACGTTTTATGGAGTTTAGTAAGGCCCTAGAGAATCTGAACAGTGCGACGTAAATATTCACTCACTCACTCACGGAGTTTAGTAAATAGTTCATCATTTCAAAGAAAGGAAAAATTATTAAAAAACACTATAACATTTCAAAAATTTACCGTGAACACTTTATTTTCTCTTCCAACTCTTTTTCTAAGCGAAATTCCTTTATTATTCGTGACTTTGAGTTAATGCATTTAAATTTTACTTAAAAAATTCCCCACAATGTAATTTGATTAACTATTTTTGAAAAAAGTTAATTCAGAAATTTTTCTTATAAGAAATATTTGATACTAGTTAAGTCAAATCTAATTTCCATATTTTATTACGCACGCACGCACGCACACATTATTACTTCTATTTCTATATCGAAATGTAAGACGTTTTTTATTTTTAAAACAATATTCAGTTTTTATTATCTTATTTTATCATAAATTCATTTAATAGAAAATTTGGGTTTGTTAATGTAACGTAAATTTGAGTTAAAAAATAGCATTATATTAGTCATCAAATTATTATGAGGCTATTAAAAAACTTTAATTTAAAAATAGGAATGTAACTAATTTACAGTAATTTTTTTCAATAATTAATGCTAATTTTTTTAGTATTATAAATGTCTGCCATTGTTGCCAGATTTTCATTCCATTGTTAAGATTTTCAAATTTTAATACTTAGGCTATTCCATAAAATCTGGATAAGATCTGTTAATTTAAATATGCACGAATGGATGTAAAGTTTCATATGAGTCGGAAACTAGAGAGGGATGTATGGAGGGGTGGGTGTGAGAAGGAGTTTGAACCGGAAATGGGAAGCTAAGAGTTTCGGAGTTAATTTTACTTGTATTGCTCTGTATTCTATTTTCTGTGAACTGTAGGTGGAGTTTATTTATAATTAGAGAATTTATAGCACATAATTTTCTTAGCTCTATTTGAGATAAATAATATTCTATTAATATCATTTATTATTGACTTACGCATATATATAGATAGTAGTATACTTTAATATATTACTCATTTTTAAGTTTGAATTAAAACCTTTATTCCTGATACATACTATATCTTCAATATTTTGCCTCCCACAATTTAAAGCCAAATGGAATTTAAACTTAGATTAAAATGAAAAACAGCATATATTTATATGTAAAAAAAATGCTAAATTTTCAGAGAGAGAAGCACTATGATAAATAATATAAGCAATGCAATTATGTGGCTTTGTGTTATAAATGGGACATTATTCTGTCTGGAAAAGTTCTGAGTTTTAAAACATTGATATTGGGTAGACTTACATATTAAAATGATTAATATAGATTTATTGAATTATATATATGTTAACTTAAATTCATATTCTACCAAATATTCATATCATAGCTTCATATTCTATTAAATAAGTATTTAAGACTTCCATGTGTTTATTAAAGAATAAAATTATTTTTATGGTACACTGTTGGCCATTAAAATTGCAGCACCATCAAGAAGGTATGACAGAAGCATTAAATTTGCATAGATGGATGAATATACTGGGATATGCAAATGATTATCATTTAAGTGCAGGCAAACATCCAGGAAGGAGGAATGACATCTCAAACTCTGTACAACAATGAAGTCTCGTAGCGCAGCGTTTCTCAAACTGTGGGGCGCACGATAAAACTATGAGGGGCAAGCGAGTCTGTTAAAAAGTCGAAAACAAAAGATTATTTAAAAAAAAATTTAATTTACTGAAAGTAACAAACAAAATGCAAAAAATAACATACACATTTCCTCTGATATAATACACTCATAAATGTATCAGTACTGCACAATGTATTTTATAATAAATTTAACAAGACATAGTTAAGAATAAGTTTAATAATTACCAGTGGACCCCATGGGCTTGTTACATATAAAGTTATACACAAAAATTAACACTTATCTTGATAATTTGTTCGGTTTATAATTAATCCCTTAACTGTCGATTAAAAGTTACGCGATTCGCTCCCCAGTGCCACCGTTTTCCACGTGATATATGGGGAGGGGGGAAGAAATGGAATAACTAAATAAATCCTTTGCAAACACTGTCAAGGTCATTTTGTTGCATTCTACAGCCTTCGGAATAATATTATGGATAGCAGTGCAAAGAAAAGATCGTACTTCGGAAAGACGTATATATATGTCCGTGAAAATTACGCTTTGGTTGAGCGAAACGTTTATATACGCCGGTTGCATTTAAGAGGTTAAAATCGTATTGTAGTTTTAGCGTCAAAGTACAGTATTATTGAATTCAACATATTGCTATTGTATGGAGGGGGGTACGATGAAAATTATGATTGAATATTGGGTCGCAATGTTGAAAGTTTGAGAAGCACTGACGTAGCGGGTTTCTCATTCAGAAAAAACATTTGAATGTTGGTTTTTAGAAAAAAAATCGTATTATGCCTCGTATAAGAAGGAGAAACGGCTTCAAACACGTGTCGAAATTTTATAGTAGCAGGATAGCGACTAATTACGAGTGCGATTTATCATTTCGTGATATTGTCACTAACATTAGATTGTGGTCATGATTGCATGGGAATATAGAATCGATGGGGTTCAGGAGGATCTTACTGAATGCCATGAAGAATCTAAAAGGCTTCCCACCACAAACAATTGCAAAGACACACAAGACATCAGGTATACTTTACTGAATTGTACAGTTACATCACGGATCTTGAGTCATAAATCTGGATTGTTTGCAATACAACAAATATCCCCAGGAACTATTTGACGATGTTTTGAGCAGGACAAATTATCTGCACGGCTACCGTTATTGCTTCTTCCCTTATCAAAGAAGCTCAGAGAAGCGCAGCGATAGAGGTGGGCCTAACTACAAAACTAGAACAGTTGTATTTTGAGACGAGTTTCGGGAAGCTCTTGATGTTCCGTGTATGAAGGAACTGAGAAGAAAGCACGTGGACTGTGTGCTTGGGTTCATCATCGTCATATAGGCTTTACATCTGGCATAATGGGATAGCTAGCGTTACATTTCTTAGATCTTAAGGTTTGTAGCTGTTCCCCATTTTCAAAGCATCGAAGACGTCTCCTTTTAACTAGATAATGCGAGATCACATGTTGCCGTTGACTCGACACATATGATTTTCGACTGTTGCCCTGGGCATTTCTTTATCCAGATCCAGTGGCGTAACGTACATCCCGCAACCACCACATTGCGGGGGAGGGGAGGTTTCCAGGGGGCCCAAAACCTGATTAACTCCAAGTATATCCTTTGTAATCCTTATACATCCTATGTATCCTCCAAATATATCCAATATATACCCTTTGTAAGATCCGGCTTGGAGCCCAAAACCTGAATTTATAGGGACTTTAATCATCTTCGTTACGTCACTGTCCAGGTATCTCACCCATTGAAAATATTTGGTCATGATTGAGAGATTGGGAGCCCCCATTTTCCAGTCTCTACGACTGATGAATTGTAACATAGACTTGAAACCGCCGAGATCAACAAAGGCATATATGTAGATATCTTTCCTAGAGAAATCCATACAGCTCTTAATATGTTCGAAAGAAGCCTGATGAACTTAGCACTTGTCGCAGGTGGCAAAAATCTTCATTTTCCCGTAGAACTAAAGTCATTTAAGGCGTATCCTGTGTCAGAGAGCCTCTGTCATACTCGAGATCACAGACAGGTCTGTTATCGATATACCACTAATGAGCGAGAGGCACCATCCACTCCGCCATATTTTGTGATTTTTTTCAGCGAGTATAGTTCCAGAAAGGAAAGGGAAAGAGGAGAGAGCTAGAAGATTACAACTATCCTTTTCTATTTTGTCCACCGTATCACTGCTGTGATGGTCAACATGCAAGAGAATCCATTGATAATAAATATAATGCAGAAGCAAAATAGGTTTTAACAAGTATTAGATGTGGATACTGATTTTGTCGCCTTCGTGGAAACAATTATAAAGGTGTTGGAACTAGGTAAGACTACCGGAAAGAATACAGAGATCTCAATAGTTTTTCTGGGTTCAGATTGCTTTGAGTACTTCATGATTTCTATAAATTCAATTCCGAAAACTAAACAAAAAACTTGATTACCCTGTTTGAGATTCGATGGTTCCTGGGGGGGGGAGATATCAATGCTGATACCGCTATATGTAGTTAAAGTATGTTTAAAAAAGGGAGTTGCATGAAAGGGCTTATCACATCAAAAATATATAAATTTTGAAAATTCTTAACCGAAATACCAACAGAAAGAATCATATACCATTTTAATTTGGTATTTGTGCATGCATAACTTCAGCTTTTTGAATTAAGAAATCTGTAAAAGCTTTTCGTAGGACTGATAGATAATTTCGCTGTAGATACCATATTACGATATTTTTATAGTCTGACAATTTATGTGGCATGGCATATAGAGGCAGTGGCGTACACAAGGGGGGTTCCTCGGGTCCACGCCCCTTAGAACCCTTGGATTTTTTTCCGATTGATTATAATCTTATGTATGTAAAATTTAATTAAGTATTTGTTATTAATAATTAATTTTATTAATTAATACTAATTATTTGTTCAAGAATTAATTTTTTATTGTTTTCGAAAATCGACAAACAATTAAAAGAATTTGTTAGGCGGTGTGTTAAAGCATGATACGAGAGTGGTGGACTTTCGACCCTAGACCCTGACCTTGAAAAATTCCTGTGACCTTGAAAAATTCCCATCTATTGTATGGAGGTATCAGCTGGAATCTTGAAATTAGCCCTAATTGGAGAGAAGTTCAGAAGGGATATTTATTACTTTCGAGTCAAATAAAATTGGCTTAGGTATGCTAAAAAAGGTTAAATTATTCAAAGCAAACATGTGATCGCTTTACAATCATAATAATCAGAACGTAAATCACTTAATAATTGTAATACAATTTAATTTAACGGAGTTAAACACATTTGTTTGAATTTTGCAGTATATGTTCAAATAATGACAATATTTTGAAATTTATTATAACATCATATATTAAAAGCTATCATTTTTATTTTTAGTATAATTTTCTTTAGAAATGTTATTTGATGTAGCTGTCAAACGATTTTGTTTTCTTCTTTAATAATTGTGAAAGATTTCTGATGAGCAAGATTTAGAGCTTTTTTTTAAAACCGATTTTCACTTTCCCATTTGAATTAATCACTTGTTGCTATTTCGTGAAGGTAAAATCTGATTACAACATTGTTGATTATACGTGCCAGATTCGTGGTACATGTAAAAGATCTTTGAAATACTTTTTTCCGTGTTATATTCATGCATACTGTAGGTGCGCGTACATTTTCCACGTCTCTATTTAACACAAAGATTTATAAATCATTGCAATGTTTTTCTCTATTGAAATATCTTTTTTACTTTTTATTTAGTAAAAAATAGCTAAATGTTGGGAAAAAACAGAGATAAATTTGTCAAATTTATTTTAAAATACTTACCTCATTAAAGTGCAATATTGAACCTTATTTAGTAATTTATTAAAATGACCTACGCAGTTTCAGGTGGTAAGACTTAATTTTTTTTATTTTAGATAGATACATTTTTAGAGGTTAATAAATATCTTTTTTTGACTGAACATTTTATTTCAAGTAAACGAGTAAACTCTAATACGTGTATTTTCACATTGAATTAATACGCATTCCCCCTTTTGTTTAGTTTCTTTCAAAAGAACTTGTAATTTTATTTTTAAAATTAAACTATTGCAATGTGCATGATAGAGAGAAGGAAAGAGAGGGTGAGAGAAAGAGAGAGGAGGGGAAGAGAGAGAGAGAGAGTAATATTCTAATTTATAGTTATTTATTCTAACTCAGTAATTTATATTCATGCATGAACTCTAATACGTAAAATACTTAGAGTGCTTTATTTCCTATATCAAATGGATTTTCAAAAGTATATCAAGTTTACGCACTATATCGAATAAAGATAGTCTAAAAGTTGTTCTGCAATAATCTGTTGTAAATCAGTAAAATCTAAAACTCATTTAATTTTCTTTTAATACTAATGCAATTTTTAGAAGAAGGAATTTAGAAGGGTATTGTAATGAGAAAACATTTGCAATTTCATATCATACAAGCATGAGAAAAATCTCATAGTTCGAAATTTCAGATTGTACTTATAGGGAAAAATATTTTTATCGTCTCTTTTTTCCAATTAAAATTGAATTATTCGAAAAAAATAGTGTAAAGTAGGAATGTAGGCTTATTTACACGCAAAGATCTTTTCATGTTTTTGTTAAAAAAAAAAGCTCGATTTTACCAGATAGATTTCCAAATGAAAATAATCTCAAAAATTGAATAAAAACTGAAATGCAATTTGTGTGTGCAATTGGAAAAATATTTTTGAAAACGATTTCAATTATCTCATTTAAAATGACAGAAAATTAAAGAACTGAATAATAGAGAGGGAGACAATATATATATAATAAATATATTTTATTTCAAATAAGAGACGTATTGAATATTCATCATTTCTTAAGAAAAATACATATATTCGAAAATATTTTACAATCTTATAAATTTTTTTGTAGTGAATAAGGTCTTACTTTAATTTTTATTTAACATATATAAAAACTTAATAACCACATCTTCTGTCAGGCGTAAAATTATGCTGCATGTTTACAAAGAAAAAAATGGTATATTTAAAATAAATATTTTTTGGGTTGAGCTTTCTATTTAATGGATATTTCATTAATATCTCCTGTACTAGTTATATTATTTGTTCCTGTCTGGTTTATTAAACAGTTCGGATCAAAAGATATTTATGTCAGCGTCTCACCCCCACACTTAATCAATAGAATCTGTCATTGATGCCATTTTTCAATTAAAAAATCTCATTATTTTCAATAAATTTTTTCTTATTTCATATTTTGAAAAGAAATATTATTTTCATTTTTAATGTAATGAACAAATGCATTCTTAGAGAATGGTTAGTATATTTCTTTCATTAATAAAAGGAATTTTTGAATTTATCGCAAAAAATGTTATTAAATTTAAAAGAGGAATAATGTTGACATTTCCCCTTAAATGTATAAAATCTGTATTTTAGTAATTAATAAATTTTTTTAATGTTTTTCAGCCTAAAAATTAATAGAGTTTTTCATGTATTAAAAGTATGCGTGGATGTTTGTCATTGGTTCTGTTCCCGCTTTTTCATTTGAATTCAATTTTTCCTTTCATTTAAATGAATAGATTTGAAATATTATACCTCACAGAAGCTTAATAATCATATCCAATTATGGTGTAAGAGAAATGTACTAAAAGTTGTGTTTTATCATAGGAAAAGAACTTATTTCGAGGAAATCTATTGAAATTTCGCAAAAAGGGTGTTTCTTATGAAAAAGTTGAAATTATATTATCGAATTTAAATACGTTTTCTAGGAAAAGCTACGTATTTGACTGAGCAATTTAATGATTATTTTTCATTTATCTGCAACAATATGAATTCTATGAAAATATTTCTGGGGGTTTTAGATTTCGATACTGTATTTTAAAAATATTTATACCACATCATTCCTTAATTTTTCAGTCAGCTGACTCATTTATTTTAGCACTATATTTTGAAAATATACAAAACAGCAGTACAGTTTTTTTTAAAAAAGCCTTTATTCGAAAAGAATATTTTTCATTTTCAGAAAATATTGAATTGTAACAATAAAATTTACAAATATATACTGTTCACTATAAAAAATATTAAAAATAATAAAAAAAAAAATTGTACTAAATCATCAATCTTCCTAAAAATCCATTTATTGCTTATTATTAATCATTAATAAATGAACTTTTTAAAGAATTTTCAAAAATAAAGTAGATTTTAATTAATAATCGTCATCTTCTGATTCTTCGTCTTCAGGAACTTCTTCTCTTTCTTGTTCGTACAAAGCAATTCGCTGACTACCAAGAGGCAATTTCAATAACCATTTTCTATATTGTAGATGCTCTTCTTCGTACACAGGAACACATTCAGCCAAAGCAGCTGCAAAATCAGCTGCATTAAGTGGAATTTTTTCTTCATAGGCCAATCTGCGATCAGTTAGAACCTCTCGTATTGTAGTTTCGATATGGCCAGCAGTAAAACCATCTGATACATTGCTCAGAACACTCACCACTACATTTGCAGGACTGCTACCTTTAAACCGTTTTATCATTTCGCGCCACAAGTAACTTCTGCAATTGTAATCTGGCTTGAAGATACAAATAATCTTTTCATAACAGGAGCTCATTTTCTTTGCGTTGGCATCGAAAGGAAGTACAGACGTACCGCAAACCAGAACCCTGTCCATTTTTTTAATCTTTTTAATAAATTTAGGTAATTTTTTTTTCAGACGACCGGGTTCAAGCAATTTCGAATAGGCAGGTTTTTTCTTCCAAAAATAAGATTCAGCATCTTTTATGTAGACGATCGTTGGTTGCAAAAGTCGACTAACTTTCGAAATCAAATGCGCTAGCATTTCCAAACCATCTGGGCCAGGATACTTTCCTTGGATGTTTTCAGCAGAAAGATTCATCAGTGTAGCACGAATTTCATTGCAAATAGCATAAACTAAAGACTTTTTACCAGAACCTTTCGGACCCACTAAAAGTAGGGATTTTACAAAAGCTCCACCTTCATGAACTGCTTCAGATCCCATTGGAAGAATACAGTATTCGTTCACCACCCTTCTGATATCGGCTAAACAGGGTAAAGGATCATTTTCTGGATCACCCATAAGCTTCTTTATCGATCCTGAATAATTGTAATCTCCTAAGAAATCATTTAGGGAATATTTAGGATAATCGATTATAATTTCTTGTTTGACCAGTTCGTCTACTAGAGAATCTAAAGTTCGATCGGGCGTTAAATCTGGTTCTGCCTTTCCTTTTTTCCCTTTCTTTTTCCCTTTTTTGCCTTTCTTCTTACCTTTCTTCTTTTTTCCTTTCTTTTTCGAATCTTTTCTAAGAGATTTACTTAGCCTATCGAGTTCGTTTCTCATGTTCTCGTCTACTTGTAAACGAACCATAAGTTGTATTTCTGCTTTCACCTCCTCTTCCACTAAATATTTATCTACTCTATCAAAATTAACACATATCCTTCCTTTCCAGTTTTTTTCATATTCTTTCAAAAGCTGTAACATAATTGGTATGTATTTGGATGGTTTTAAGGAATAACCAAGGGGCTCTTCTTCTTCTTTATCTTTTTTATTTTTACCTTTTTTATCTTTGGCATCTTTTTCTTTTTTGTCTTTTTTATCCTTCTTGTTCTCTTTTTTCTCTTCTTTTTCGACGGGTTTGCTTTCTGCCTGAGAACGTTTCTTCTCATCATCTTCGAACATTGCTGCTGATCCACCCTTTTCTTCAGTCGGAAAATCGGGAAAATCTCCGTATAATTCTTGATACTTGTAAAAAAAATCTCGGATTTTTTCTTCTAATTCTTCCATCATCCTTGGATAACTGTAAGTCAGCATCTCCTCTTTCAGTCTGTCTCTCAAATGCAAATATTCTGCCTCGTTTCTTTTTATGATATTCAAACGATCTTTATTTAATGTGTCGAAAATATTTTCACCTTCCTTTAATTTCCCCATATTTAACAGTTCCAACTCATTAGAATATCGACTTTTTAATCTCTTTTGAAAATAGTACATTCTCCAGGCTCTTTGTATCGTAACAGCACATTCTCTCTTCGTCTTTTTCATTTCCATTGTCTGTCGACGCTCTCTTCGGTCTCTCATTTCCTTCAAGAGTAGTTTTTTGTATTCCTCATAGAAAAAAATTCTGGACTGACGTGCTCTTTCATGAGCTTGTATCATCTGAATGTACACCATGGCCATTCTAACCAATTTTTCTTGTTTGGTAACGCTCTTAGATTGTGCTTTCTCTTCACTCATTCTTTCTAGATGATCTTCAACAAGTTTTCTTTTTTCTCGATCTTCTTCAGTTGTTACTTCTTTGTAATATCCAGGGATTTTAACATCCATTTCAGTGGGAAACATTTTTAAATTCAATAGCATTTGATCTAGAAAATGAAACTCTGATTTTTCTAAAGAGACAATTTCGTGTTTGAGTTCAAGTACTCGTCCAATGCAGGCATCGCATATCTGTCGAAGATACCTTCTCTTTTGAGGATGGCAAATATTCTCGTAACAGGTTATTAATTTGTTGCATATTTTTATGTACTGCAGGTACAATTTCGATGTCAAACGAACAGCAGCCATTCTTTGTTCTATGAGCGGAGGCTGATCATATGGTTCTTCCATTTTCAACAAGTCAGTCAGTTCTTGTTGGGCTTTCGACCAAAGGTTGTTAAAATGCTTGTAAGCCATCTCAAATGGTGTTACGTTTTCAACTGCTTTTTGGAATATTGTAAGCGAATTGCTTTCTGTGGCCATTCTTTCAAAATCTCCCATCACGGATATTTGAGCAATTTGTTTTTGGTTGCGAATAATTGAATTCTGTAAAGTGCAGTTTAAGTATTCAATTTAACGTTCTTTTAACACATGTAAATCATTCATTACAATATTCATCTGAAAAATAACAAAATTTTAACATTTGTTATCATTTAGAATTTAAATTTGGACCTTTTCAGAACCCTAAAATATGAGCTTGAAACAAAATTAAACTACAAAGTGTTTTTTCGAGTTTTTTAATGTACATAAATAATAGCAAAGAGGAATAAGAAGAAAAACAAGCATCGTTTTGTTAACTACAGAAAAAAAAATTACGTAAAAAAAACCTTGAAATACGTATTTTTTATACATAATATAAAATTTTACTAACTCGATTATCTATTTGAAAAAATTTAATATTTATCAACATAATAATCTTGAGCTGTTTATTATAGCATCATAAGATTTATACATAAGTCAAAATATTATAAATCATATTCTACTACGAAAAAGAATGGAAAATATCAAAAAATGTTTAGACTCTTTAAATCTTAAAAACTAGTATTTAGGGCTTTTCGCGAAGTGATATGTTCTTTCTTTTTCCTATTCTTAAAGTAAATTACAGTAGTAAAGAAAAATAAAAAGTTAATACAAAAAGAATTTTCTTTAAGTTATTTTCGTTGCCATATATATATGCTCTTTTTCTCTTCACTTTTCATTTCATTTTTGAGTTTCTGAGAAAATGTTAAACTAACAATAATTGACGAACTATCTACAAATAAATATTTTTAAAATGCAGTTATCATAAAGAAAAAATAAAAGAAAATTCCTCTTTTCCTATGTTTTATTTACTTTTATTTACCCTTTATTTGCAATATTTTATTGTTTTCCGTACTTTTATTTTGTCTAAACTTTGAAATGTTCCATTAAAGGGTTTTAATAAAGTAGTTTCTTGATGTAATTTATTAAAATATTTTCCTTGTTAAAATATTAAAAATTATCGCTGAATATATTTTATATGTATAGTTAAATGTAACAGTTTATGTATTAAAAATACTTCTAAACTCTATTTTTAGATTTATAACAATGAATTTCTCAGAAATTTAAAGATAATTTATTCACTGTTTTTTGCTACTGATTCTACAATGAGTTTTCAGAATTTAACTACTAAATATTTATCGATAAACAATGATATTCAAAGAAAGCCTCAGACAAAAAAACTGTTGAAGGATAAAAATAAACTGCTGTCCATTAAAATTGTAACAACATGAAGGAAGTATGATACAAACGTCAAACTCTCAAGAAAGGAAGAAATACCTGAGATAAGCAAATTATGTACAATTAAACACAACCAAATGACAGAAGCGAGGAACAGCATCTTAAATTCTGTATAAAAAGAAAGTTGCGCAAAAGGTTCCTCCTTCGGAAATCACATTTGAATGTTGGTTGTTTGTGAGAATATCATGTTATGCGTCATATTAGAAGAAATGGCTGCCAATACGTGTCACAATTCGAAAGCGACAGGATCGTGGCTTATTAAGAGGGCTATTTACTGTTCCACCATTTGCTACTCCCATTTGTCGAAACCTAATGTTTGACATGCGGATATGGAATCGATGGATTCAAAAAGATCATACTGAACGCTATGTTGGATTTGAAATGCCTCCCACCATTGACGTCCACAAACAAGTTTAAGGTATCCGAACACGTTCGAAGTACTTTTTAAAAAAATAGCATATTTAAACATTACAAATGCTTTCTTAGGGATCAATACCAATAAATTATAATATTTAACGAAAAATATTTAAAAGAACATGTAAATTAAAAAAATCCACAATTATAAGTGAAACTCAAGCAATATTTTTGAAAAACTTCAAAGGAATTAGAGGAAAAAATAATAAACTTATATTATAACTTTTTTTCTGAAACAAATTAAATGCATTTATCTAGAAAATGTGCTAAAATTTTAATGTTTTATTAAAATTTGAAAAATTTAGAGCTGATTGAGTGAACATTATAAAAAAAGTGACATTCTTTTTGAGACCATTATTTAAATAACAGGCCATAACTCAAAAAATATTCATACAATAAGAATCATTGTAATATGTTCTCTAGAAAATATTATAAATATCTGGTTCAAAAAGTTTTATAGAAGTACATTTATAACATTTTGAGTTATCAGACTCGCCATGATAGATTTCGAACAATTTAAATGCCCACTTCTGGTAGATCAAATATCCCCTTCCGGCCTTCCTAATTTTATAAAATTGATTGTAACTTGGCCTCTAGGTAGTGTAGAAAAAAACAAAGTATGTTTTGGTAAAGCTAAAAAAGATAGCTCTATTCAATAAAATAATGCAATGTCTGAATCTTACTCGAACTCTATCACACCCGCGGTCGAAGACCCCGCGATAAGGTATTAGATTGTGTCCTGGCCAGCAAGTTCTTCAGAACTCTAACATACTGAAAATATCTGGAACTGAGTTTCTGAGACAGTGGACCGTCGCAGCTTATCATACACGAAGATTAACTAAGTGTGAAGCAGAATGGAATGATCCGAGCACAGTTCAACTCGATGCTGAACCAGGTTTTAGAGCCGTTTTGATGAAAAAGAAAATTATGTGTAACATTTTTGGTACATGTAGGTCCTCAATCCGCCTAAAAATTTTAGTTTTCTTACTACTATCCCGTATACCTAAGGTAACTAAAGTTTGTCATTTGCTTTCCTTTCTGGTGTTGCAACAGTAATGCTAGCAGTGTGTGTTCTTCGCATTATTATTATAAATATCATAATTAATTTTTAAAGAGTATTATATATATATCTATATATATAAAGGAGAAAAGCGACTCACTCACTCACTGACTAATCACGATATCTCTGGAACTATTTAAGCTACAGACTTGAAATTTAGTAGACATGTTTCTTTCATAAAGTAGACTTCCGCTAAGAACGGATTTTGTGAAATTCGAAATGTAAGGAGCGTTACGAGGGGTTAAAGGGCGTTATAAATAATTGTTTCCATGTTTAAACTACTTGATGTACAATCTTGAAATTGAGTAAGCGGATTCCTTTCAGAGAGTAGAGATCCGCTACAAAATGATTTTGGTGAAAATTGAACCCCAAGTGGCGTTGCGGGGGCTTAGGGGGCGTTATAGATGATTATTTCCATTTTTAAACTATTTGACGCACTGTCTTTAAATTTGATAAATAGATTCCTTTCGTAGAATAATGGTCAGTTACAAAACGGGTTCGAGTAAGATTCACCTCTAATTGGCGTTGTGGGGGATTAAGGGGCGTAATAGATAAATATATCCGTTTTTAAACTACTTCACCTACCTGCTTAAAAATTGGTAGTAGTTTTAATTTGTAAAAGTTTCTTTCATGGAGTAAATATCCGCTTCAAAATGGATTTTGGGAAAATTGACCCCAAAGGGGTGTTGCGGGGGGGGGGGGGTTAAGGGGCGTTATAAATTCCGATTTTTAAGCTATTAGGCGTACAGTCTTGAAACTTAGTAAGCAGATTCCTCTCATAGGGTAGAGATCCGCTACAAAATGGGTTTCGTGAAAATTGCCCCCAAGTGGCGTTGCGGGACTTAAGGGGCGTTATAGATAATTATTTCCATTTTTAAACTATTAGACGCAGTCTTTATATTTGATAAATAGATTTCTTTCATAGAGTAGAGATCAGCTATAAGATGGGTTTTGTGAAAACAGACCTCTAAGTGGCGTTGCGGGGGATTAAGGGGCGTAATAGATAAGTATTTTCGTTTTTAAACTACTTGACCTACCTGCTTGAAAATTGGTAGAAATGTTTCTTTCATGGAGTAAATATCCACTACAAAATGGGTTTTGGGAAAATTGCCCCCAAGGGGTGTTGCAGGAGGAGGGGTTAAGGGCAGATATAAATAATTATTTCTATTTTTAAGCTATTAGACGCACAGTCTTGAAATTTGGTAAGCAGATTCCTCTCATAGGATAGAGATACACTACAAAATGGGTTTTGTGAAAATCGACTCCCAAGTGGTGTTGCGGGGCTTAAGGGGCGTTATTGATAATTATTTCCATTTTTGAACTGCTGGATGTATAGTCTTGAAATATGATAATCAGAATCCTTTCATGGATTAAAGATCCCCTATATAATGTGTTTTGTGAAAATCGACCCCTAGGTGGTGTTGCGGAGGCTCAAGGGGCGTTATTGATAATTTTTAAGCATTTTTAATTTATTGGATGCACAGTCTTCAAATTTGGTAAGAAGATTCCTTTCATAGAGTGCAGCTCCCCTACAAAATGGGTTTTGTGAAAACAGACCCCCAAGTGGCGTTGCGGGGGCTTAAGAAGTGGCATTATAGATAATTATCCCCATTTTTAAATTAGCAGATGCATAGTCTTGAAATTTGATAAGCAGATTCCTTTCGTAAAGTAGAGAACCGCTACAAAATGGGTTTCGCGAATATCAACTACTAAGTTTAATTTCGGGAGATTAAGAGGCGTAATCGATAAATATTTCCATTTTTAAACTATTAGATCTTCTTGCTTGAAAATTGGTAGGCATGTTCCTTTCATGAAATAGACTTCCCCTAACAAAGAGTAAAACGAAAATTGACCCCCAAAATGGGTTGCGAGGGGTCAAGAGGAGTTACAGGGAAAAATTCCTGTTTTTAATTGTTAGACCCATATACTTGAAATTTGTTAAGCATGTTGAATAGGGATCCACTCCACTAAGAATGTATTTTACGGAAATTAACTTCTGGGGGGGGCAGGGGGTTACTGGGCGTATTGACAAAAAAAATTCCTTCCTACAAGGTCTATAATAATGGAATTTGGTTTGTTTTTTTATTTTGTTGAATAGAAATCCGCTAAGAGCGGTTGTTTTGGAAAACGGCTCTCAACGGGATTACGGGGATATTGATAATAAAACTTTGTTTTTTTCTGTTAGATTTAGACTTGAAATTTGGCTTGCATGTTCAATTTACGGAGTAGAGATCCACCGAAAATTGGTTTTGCGGGAATCCACTTGGTTATAGGGTTACGAAAGAGCAAACATCATTCTATACTTCAATTTTAGAGATTTTTAGAAAATACAAATTAGATGGGTTCTGCCCCTTTTTTTTATCAAGAAGCAAAAGTTACAGGTATATGTATATTTTCCAATACAATCTAATTATTAATGCTAGGACTTACATATCAATAATTTATATATATACATAAACAGTATAAATTTATAAAACATCATGGAATACCCAGCGAAGCGGGTGCGTAACGGCTAGTATGTATGCATATATACCCAAGAGCCAAAATATTATGACCACCTGTCAATAACGAGTTGGTCCACCTTTAACGCGCAACACAGCTTCCACCCGCCTTGGCATGGATGCCACAAGTCCTTGGTAGATTACTGGAGATAGATTGTACCAGATGTTTAATCAACGGTCACGCAAATCCGAGATATTGCGAATTGGTGGTCTTTGAACTCTGAGCTGCCGTCACATGACATCCCAAATGTGTTCTATCGGATTGAGATCCGGTGAGTTAGGCGGCCAGGACATTAACTGGAATTCAGCATCATGTTCCTGGAACCACTCCAACACAATTTTAGCCTTGTGACATGGGGCGTTGTCCTGTTGGAACATTCCATTTCCAGCTGGAAAAACAGATACCATGTATGGGTGCAACTGGTCGGCAATGATGTTCAGATACCATGTAGCATTCATCGTCTGCCCTACCACAATCACGGGTCCCAGAGACGCCCAAGAGAACGTCTCCCAAATCATAATACCTCCACCACCGGCCTGTGTATGACCTACTGTATATTGAGTGAGGAACTGTTCACCTGGAAGACGGCGTATCCTGACACGGCCATTGGCGCGATGAATGACAAACCGTGATCCATCTGACCAAGCAACTCTCTCCCGCTGATCCATGGACCAGTCGCGATGTTCCCGGGCCCAGCGCAGGCCCAGTTGGCGACGACGCTTCGTCAGCAAAGCACACGAGTGGGACGTTTGCTGCGTAGCCCCATATCCAACAGTGTCCGCTGAACAGTGTGCTCCGATATTATTCTACTTGTCCCTGCATTGTATTGGGCTGTCAGCTGATCCACTGTCTGGCTCCGATTTTGCTTCACCATGCGAGACAGTCTCTGATGATCTTTTTCTTTGATAGGGTAAGGACATCCAACACCATGTCGTCTACTGCTGGTTTCACCGTCATTCATCCACTTTGCATAAGTACTAACAACTGTACATCGCAAACAACCCACGAGTCATACTTGTTCCGAACCTTTGTGCCATTACAATCTTCCCTTTATGAAAGTCGCTTAGATCCACAGCCTTTCCCATCACACACAGAAGTAAGCGAAAGAATGATTCTTCTGACTCTCCAGCAGCAGTTAAATACTACTTCTATCTGATCAAGTGCTTTCCTCGTCATCCAGGCGAGTTCAATGCAAAAGGTAGGGGTGGTCATAATGTTTCGGCTCTTGAGTATATATATATATATATATATATATATATATATATATATATACTAGCTGACCCGGCCCGGTGTTGCACGGGCTTTTACTGAGGGTATAACTTAATCCCCATGTTAATTTCCTACTTTCTTTCTGACGCCAGCACTTTTGTGGGGGGGTGACACGTATGATGTGAGTGAATGGCTCGTGAGTGCGTGTCATGGCTTTCTCGTAAAACATTTTCCCTTCTCTTTACAAAATCAGCACTTCCAATATTATTTCTCGAAATTACTTTGACTTCTTTGTTTCTTTCCTCTCCGCTTAGCCCGGCGTTGCACGGGCTTTTACCAGTGAATAACGTAATCCGCATGTGAATTTCCTGTTTCCCTCA
This sequence comes from Trichonephila clavata, assembly GCA_019973975.1. Classification (NCBI taxonomy): domain Eukaryota; kingdom Metazoa; phylum Arthropoda; class Arachnida; order Araneae; family Nephilidae; genus Trichonephila; species Trichonephila clavata. Next base: position 178,252 of record BMAO01022580.1, read on the forward strand.
GGACGATAGCACTTATGTGTGTGTATGCGCGATGTGAGAAATTTCTTTAACTATGACATTAAAACTCCCTTTTTCGAAATTTGTTCTTGCGTTGGTGTGGTGCGGTACTTAGGAGAGGTGGGTAAAAGCTTAGGTGTCGTCCTCGTCACTTGACCATGGTTGAAAATTTCGAGGTCCGTCTTCAAAAACCCTCAAATAGGCGAACAGTGCGAATTTATAAATCACTCACTCACTTTTCCATTCTTTCGTTGCAATTTTTTAGTCTCCGGAAACGAAAATGTAGCCTTTTTAAAAATAGTTGTATGTTGAAAAAAGAAAAGTAGAAATAATTCAAATTACAAAATTTTACAACTATTTTAAATCTTGAAGTAAAATTGTGAGGATATTTTGAAATGTTCGACGCACAGGAAAAAAAGTTTCATGCAATTATCTTTATAAAAGAAGAAATTATTAAAGGATTGTTTTAAGTATTTTGTTAAAATTTGGCTTTTTTTGGCTTTTTATTTTTTAAATCACTGATTCTAAAAGTTTTAAAAATCATTTTTATTTAAATGCAACGATTTTGATTCATTTTAGAAAAAAAATCATAAAATATGCAAAATATCATTGGTTTGTAAAAAAAAAGGGTTTTTTTTTTTTTTTTAATTCTTAAAAAAAAGATAGTTTTTAGCATTTTATTTTTTTAATCACTGATTCTAAATGATTAATGAACTTTTTAAAAATCATTTTCATTTAAACTCATCTATATTTATTCATTTTAGAAGAAATCATAAAATACAAAACAAAATTAATTAATTATTTTATACTAATATTAATTAAAAATATTCATTTAGCAATTAATTGTGACATGCCAATATAGTGATTTTTGATATATTAATAACACGTAATTAATAATGAAATTTTTTTTATTTGAACATAGCTTTTATTTTTTTTTCTAAGAAAGTTATGCTTATTTAACTGAATAATTCAAAAAAAAAAATTTCGAAATGGGCAAATTTTGCGTTTTTATTACGAAATTATATGTCAAAAAAAGATTTATACATTAGGCATTATTTTAAAGTAAACTATAAGTTTTATGAAAGAGAACAAAATTTTTGATACTGATAAATATTTTAAATGAGTCTCAGAAATGTAGTGAATACATTTTGTCATCTTAATCTAACAACTATATTGATTTAATTTTGAAAATTATCTAAAGAAAAAAATGACGTAAATTGAAGCAAAAATAACTTTTTCACCCGAATTTTTTTTTACTCGCAAAATTTACTGATTTCCCCCTGTTTAAGGTAGAACTTTTTAGTGTAACCCTTGAGTTAGATGCGGTCGACGGTTAAACAGTTCAAAGGTCTTTGGCGCAAAACTATTTTTCGACTTCAAGGTTGGCTAACTGTAAAATCGCGTATTTTTTATTAATTGTTTTTATTTTTAGGGCATAATTTTTAAGTTAATGCTTTCAAACTTCACAAATTAATTGCAAAAATAAAGTACTTTGAAATAAAAAATGTACAAAAAATACTGTATAAGTTATTTCTCAAAAAAACAGTAGTTTACGAAAATCCCAATTTTTTTTAAAATCCGTAATTTTGAAGCAATTTTTTAAATCTTCGTATAGATTACGGATAATATTGCTTTACACATGGAAAAAAGTTTCGTGCAATTACCTTCATAAATGAAAAAGTTATTTAATGTTTAGTAAAAATTTCGACTGATTTTTAAAAATTCTTTTAAAAAAAGTTTTGGGAATTTTATTTTTTAAATGAATGGATCTAAAAGAGAAAGGCTTGAAGTTAATTAGTGTAGAATATCGTTTTAATAACACGAAAACAAATTCATACGCAACGATTTAGAAATAATTTTCATAAAAAGGCATCAGTTTCAACCCTTTTTTAAAAAATTCTTAAAAAATAGAAAATATCATTATTTTGCAAAAACATTATACCGTATCGTGGCGAAATAAATGATCTTTCCGATTCTGTAATTATTTTTTGTCTGATTTCAACAGTAAAAATTGGATGGCAATTTTAAGATGGTGGAAAACGTCGGATCACCGCTCGGCCGAAACGGAATGGAAGTTCTGCCAAGTAAACAACCCGCAGGAGTAAAACAATTAGGCGTTTTAAGGTTTTTAATTAATATCTTTTTAACTAATTGCAATATCGGAATGAAAAATAGTTTACATCCTATTCTCAGACCTATTGAGTATATGAACAAAATTTCATTAGAATCGGTCTAGCCGTTTCGGAGGAGTTTGGTTACAAACACTGTGGCAGGAGAATTTTATATATTATATATATATATATATAGAGAGAGAGAGAGAGAGAGACAGAGAGAGAGACAGAGAGAGAGAGGGAGAGAGATAGAAGAAAAAAGCGACTTACTCATTAACTCATCACGAGTTCTCGGTAATTCATGATTCTTTCGTTAAGTAGAAATTCATAAAACATTCAGAAAGGATTTTGCGGAAATAGTCTCCCAAGGGGAGTTGCGAGTTCGTTAAAGACGAAAAAAGGCACGTAGTAAGCATGTTTCTTTTGTTGAGAAGTGATTCATTAAAATGGGTTTTGCGAAAATCGACTGCGAAGGAAGGTTGTAAGAGCATTATAAGCTAAAATTCCCCCTTTTTAAACTAGTAGATCAACAACCTTCAAATTTGGCAAACACATTCCCTAACTGAAGTAGATATCTGCTAAGAATGGATTCAATATCTATTCACTTATCAGACTATGCTAATAAGCGGGGAAAATATGAATCACTTAAGTGAAGTAATCTGGTATAAGGTTTGTTCATAATTTTCTTCAAATATCTCTGGAATTATTGATGAGATTTGAATGAAATTTGGAGAGTTTTTTTAGATTGTTTCTGCCTAATTCTTCCAAAATCCTGATTTAGTAATGTGATTTTTTTTAGAATTTAATTAGTTAATTTAATTTAGTTAATTAAACTATCAATATCTTAATTTAATTCCTTGAGCTATTAAGAGTAATTGAATTTAGCTACAGTAAAAATTGGGAGTTTAATGTTTTCAAAAATTTTTTGAGGACATCGAGTATTGTTCGTACTGTAAAAAGTGGAATGTACAGTTCTATATTTAAATTAAAGAAAAATTTTTATAATGTAGTAAATTAAAAAAAGTTAGCCCTTTTTTGAAGAAGGATCGGAACTGTTTTAATTCAGACGAGAACGTCTTCTGATTGGAAACATCAAGGCTTGAAAACTCTTGTGAAGTAGAAAGTTGCAGAGCTCTTTTGGTTATTAACTTAAAAACCACCGATGCATTTCAATTCAGGAAGTTAATCGATCTTTTTTTGTGTTTTTTAAAGGGGATAATTGCATTTTCTGTTCCATATCTTGGTAATTACGTACTATACCATCGACAAATTCGTCAAATTAATAAATGTTGCCAAATGCTGCGATATATAGAGGTAAACTGTTCCCTATCATGCATATGAAAGTGGTCCCATAAATACCCGGTCTGACCGAGAGATGGCGGTAGCTGTTTGAAAAATATCACTGTATTAAAAAGTACGCAATCTATAAAGCATATATATCAAGTTTGAAGACTCCACACTGGTTAGTATTTATTTGAAAGCCAACAGTAGTGAACGTTTTCAGTGAATTTGTGAAAATGGAGAAAATTGATCATTGTTATGTGTTACAATACTTTTATTTTAAAGACCTCAGCCCAATCAATATAAAAGCTGAACTAGATTCTCCTCTGGATGAGTCTGCTCCTTCGTTTACAACAGTAAAATATTGGGTAGCAGAGTTTAAACGAGGCCGTATGAGCTGCCAAGGCGAACATCGTAGTGGTCGACCAAATGAGATCACGACTCCAGAATTGGTGAAGAAAATCCACAAAGTGGAACTAGATGATCATCGACTGAAAGTGCGTGAGCTAGCAGACATAGTAGGTATTTCAAAAAGTGTGGTATATTTGCATATTATCTGAAAATTTAGACATGAGAAAGCTGTGTGTAAAATGGGTGCCGCGTTTGCTCACACTCGAGCAAAAACAGTGGCGTGAAGATGTTTCAATTGAGTGTTTAGCGAAGTTTTACAGCAACAAAGCAGAATTTTTGGGCCATTTCATAACTACGGACGAAACATTGGTCCATCATTTCACACCCGAGACAAAAGAACAATCAAAACAATGGACTGAAAAGGGAGAACCGGCTCCAAAGAAGGTGAAGACCGTTCCATCTGCAGGCAAGGTCATAACGTCGGGTTTTTGGGATGCGCGTGAGATAATTTCATTGACTATCTTGAAAAAGTAAAAACTATTAATCGCGGGTATTGTGCAAACTTATAGCAACGTTTGAACGAAGAAATCAAGCAAAAACGGCCGCATTTGGCTAAGAAGAAAGTGTTGTTTCATCAAGACAATGCACTTGCTCACAAATCCGTTATTGCAATGGTCAAAATTAATGAATTAAAGTTTGAATTGCTACCTCATGCACTTTATTCACCAGATTTAGTACCCTCTGATTATTTTCTATTCCCAAACTTGAAAAAATGGCTCAGTGGCCAAAGATTTTCCAACAATGAAGAAGTGATGTCGGCAATTAGTGGCTGTTTTGAGGAGCAAGACAGTTCTTAAAAAGGGTATCGAACTTATTGGACATCGCCGGGAAAAGTGTATAGAGCTGAGCATTGAAAAATAAATATATTTTTTCCAAAATTTTCGTGTTTTCTTTGATGGGTCGGGTACTTCCAGAACTACCCTCGAAAACACAATAAACTCGCTCAGCAATACTTAGTGAAGCCTCTTAAGTTGGCGATGTTTTTTTTTGTGGCGACATTGGTTGACGGCATAATACGTATCCATATCTCTCATAATTGAATCAATCGGTCAAATCCTAATTTGGCACATACCTTTATTTATCACCAACTTAGGGATTTATTGGATAGAATTCTAATAGAGAAAAATAAATTGTTGGCGCAATTTGGCGTTATTTTGCTTTGACACCAAAGGTGTGAAATAAACTAGGATTGAAACAATAATTATTAAATTGTTTTCTTAGAAAAATAAAGGAGTAAAATAAAATGTAAAAAATACATACTTCAACGTTAATGGATCAATAATCGTCGCCAAGCACAAATTTAGCAGGCAAAATGTTGTCTGAGTGATATTTAAATGTATAAAATGATATTCAGTCCTATTGCAGCTAGAAAGTAATTAATGGACTTGGCGCAATCACGCTTCTTTAGACTTGTTCCTCTAACAGCAAAGAAAATAATAAATATATACTTAAATAGGACTTAAAAGCTTATTATAGTGGTGCAATTTAGTTTTTTTTTTTATTTAACTGCCATGTATAATCACATTGTTAACAACTTCATTTACAAGTCATCAAAGTAGTAATATTTTGTAATAAAATATTGTGCACACAAAACATTAATGATGATGTTGTGAATCATTTGAAAATGTAAGCATTCAAACACGAGAAAAGTATTTAAAAAATACATGCTGCGTAATTAGATTAGAATAACTTCTCTGAAATTTCAATAATAATTTTAAATATAGATGTTTACAGTCTTAGAGGTAAAAGTAATATTATTTTTTAAAATTTTCTGAACATTTAAGGATTAATATGATATAGTTTTCTAGACTTGCACAGAATATAACTCTATTTCAAACATTTGCGAAAGATATGATCAATCGCAATACAAGGGAAATTTTGTTTTAATATATTAAATTAATAATTTTTTAAAAAATACTTCGTGTTATAACAATCAAAATTATTTTTGGAAGAAAATGTTCCCTATATAAAATGCTGCAGATTCAAATGTAAGTTATCTTTTGTGCGTAATACAACTTTTAGGCTTAGATTTATTAAACATTTCTGATTGTCATTGTGCCTTACTCATATCATTGCTTAATACAGCCATTTTGACCTGTAATATTGGGCATGATTTGATGATGATTTTCTCCACATCCACAGCAACGTGAGGGTTTCCAACTACGTGAGACTTCTTCCTCACTACTTGACTTACGTGAAATTACGTGAATATATATCGGTTAGGAGCCCATTAGCATTCAACAGCCTTCTATACACATTGACCTTTATAGGTGTCAAGATCTGCTTTCACTAACATTGTTCCGCCTTTTACTTAGCTTGAGAGTTAGGGACTTTATTATATTTAAGTTATTTCACAAACATCTGATGGCACTAGATATACGAACAACTTATTCATTTAGGATGAATACTGGTAAAAAGAGTTCTTACGTGTTATCGCAACCGTATATATGAAACGAAGCTCATGGTTGCCAATTCAGAGCGAACGAAGCATGTGACATCGGGTTTGCCAACTGTACGGGTTTTCTTGAACGTTGGCATTGTTGTGATAGTAAGTAAGTACCGAAAAAAGTAGAAGAAGAATATAGAAGAGGGACGATTATAATGTGTTTCTCTAAGTTACAAACGAGTAAAGTGGCACTTATCCGGAGGACAAAATCCGCGACCTCTGATTCCGTAAGCAAGTAATATACCACTGGACCAAAAAGATCACTTCAGTCCGGATGCTGTTACTGGCTTATATAGATGATACCGCTACACTAGTAAACAACATAGATTGTAAGCCAAAGCTTTTGTAAATTGAACCATCGACTGTCATGCGAAGTAATAGTAGTTTATGCACGTGAGATATGTCTAGGGTATTTGGTTTAATGTTGATGTGAACAGTGAAACACCAACTCATCGTTCTCTAATCGTAATTTAAAATTACAAGGCGTATAAGCTTTAAGAGAATTTTTGAATTGAATTATTATGCAATTGGATTGGTAAGAAATCGAAATTATTAATGAATATACTTGTATAATCAATTATGTTTGTGAAAATTCATTTAATTATACTGCTGCACAATGAAAATGCAACACCAAAAAAGAGCATCCAAAAATTATACAAATTTCAGGATAGACACTCCCCACCGAGTAATGTAAAGGCTGTAAAATGTGCAGATCTCTAGTACATGCTGGGTAGGATATACAAGAAATAACCTGTGGAATGGGTGATATCCATCGGAGAAGAGAAATCATTGGAGAAACTTTTATTTGTAACAGAGGCGCATGTAATAGCATAACGTCAGGCCATTGTTAGTGAAAGACGTTCCAGTAGACACAATTTTACGAGAGGCATGATGATTACTTTTTGGTCCATTCGAGGTCTAATTACTTCAGTATAAGTTATTTAAAACAAACAAAATGGATTACATATCTATTAGGGAACCAAACACGGCAAACACGAAGAAAAAGTTAAAAATTTTGTTTGGTCTTTGCATTTGTAGTGAATGAATGTAATTGGATACATCATCATGTTCCTGTTGGTGATAGCTCAAAAAAAAAACAGTCACCAGGGCCCCTATAGGCAATAAGTACCTAAAAATGGGTATCGGTTTGATGAAAGTTAACACAATAAACAGTTGTGGATGAAATCATAATTTTGACCCTTAGAATAGAGAAAAAAATATAACTTAATAGCTCCACACCATTGTTTGTATTGAACCTTTATCCAATATAACAACAATAATTCACCCGTTGATGAGACGTGCAGAAGTGAATTGAAAACAATTTCAGAAAACACAAAATGATATATATATAACAGAAAGTTTGGTACTTACGTAGAATATCGTCGAGTGAGTGAATATTACCGTCGCACTGTTTAGCTACTCGAGGGCTTTTGGCGACGGACCTCGTAATTTGAACCATGGTCAAGTGACGAGGACGACACCTAGTATACCATCAAACAATTTCTTCGAATCAAAAGACGTCGCCAAAACGCCGTTATATGTAGCTAATTGTAGAAAAAACGTTCTTTGCCCATGTTCTTAAACATAATAATAACAATGGCAGCATTTGGCTTCGTCTTTGAATTGGGGACGGTTATTTATTTGATGAAATTGGTCGACGGTATATGACGTAAATACCGAAAGTTTCCACTGAAAACAAAATTAATATTAATTGCAATTACAAACAATCTAAAAGAAAATACAGGAACCAGTTTAGCTAAAAAAATAACTTGAAAAAGAAATTATATTAACATTAACTAATGTCAAAACTTTTTTGAAAGAAATAAAATAGGCTAACATTGATCAGGATAAGATCAAAAGAATGAAGACAAAAATGGAGAAAGATTTTACAATATTAACATTAATTTAAGATAAGAACTATCTAAAATAGCTAAGTAAAACGAAACTAAATTCAATATCGGTACGCTGCTCATTTTTGCATGATTTTGAAATCATATTAAAATATCTTGGGTGGCCAGTCTAATATTATCGTATTCTAATGTTATTGACCCAGCTTGGAGAAATTTTGCTACTTGGTGCAAAACTCTGCAACATACTGATATCAAATTAATTCCTATCAAACCAAAATTTTGGCTTAGGATTACTGAAACAGATAAAATAGGTTAAATTTTGATTGTACTTCCTCCAAAGTGCAAAAGCAGAACTGTAAACAAAATTACTTTAAAAAATTATTGTAATCCTGAATAAATAAATGAATTAATATACAGATAAATAATTCTAATGACAGTGAAATATGTAATGATTTCCGAAAAAAATAGAAGAAGAATGTTTTATTGCATTCAGAAATGGAGGGGAATTTATTTAACGTCCTATCTCCGGAGCTATAAGAAATTACTTGAACTTTTGACTTTTTCAAAAAAATTCTAAACTTGATTTGTTTTATTTTAATTTACGTTATATTCGGAAGTAACATGAGAGATATTGTTGAATCAAGGTCAAGTGACGCGGGCGACACTTGAGCCCCCCCCCCTTCAACTAAACTCCAATCTTTTTTACAGCTGGTCATCAGTGGCATTAAGCCTTAAACCAGCGATATAATAATGCTGACTACAAGTCGGCTACTATAGTCACTTAAAAATCTAGAAAGAATTTGGAAAATTTTCTTCGAAGGGAAAGGTATCACCAACCATAATTTAAGATTACCAAATTTCACACGTCTGGGTCTTTCCATTTTTTTTTGCTACACCACAGACACACATAATCTCTTTCTTTTATTAGTATGGACAGACAACATGAAGCAACATTTTGTGTGGAAGAGAATGTTTCACAAATACTTCCATTAGAAATACGAACGAAATTCAGAAACAAATAATCTTTTCTTTCAAGTTCAATAAAGTTAAAAATATTCGACTGTAAGGTATAATTTATGCAGTGAAAAATTGACAACAGTAATTTTTATATGCGCTTTGATTCTCTATAAGGTGTACTGCTATTGAGCTAGATATATTGTCATGCAATTTTCAATATAGTTCTGTTTCAAAGTTGACTCTACTTAATTAACTGCAGTCTATTTGGCTTGCGTCGATTATAACTAACTTAAACTATTCAGTTAGTCGGATAGATTATTCAAAAGCTTGTGTAAAGGACCATGCTACAAACGAGGGAAGACTCTGAATTTTGTTTGTTTTCGCGTTAAGTATTTCAACTGTAATTTTAAACATTGATACCTATACAATCAAAAATAACATTTTTGTTATATTAAAAAATGTTAATTTTATTGTAAGATTACTTTACTGATAGATAAATAAATAATTCTGTAATGGAATTGAATGTATAATTATAAAAACAAATTTAAGACTTACAGACTGTATTTTCATTAGTGTTGTAGGCAATTCGATACATATTATTTCAGTTAGTTTATCGTAATGGAATAAATATTGTAGGTATCCTAGTATTTGTTTGTAAAGGTTAGCGAAAGGCTGAAGTCAAAACGAATTTTAACTTCGCACTGGCACTGCACAAGTACATTTTTCTCAACTATAATTGCAAAAATTATGTTGCCAAATTACAAAGAATAAGATTCTACTTCTAAAAGAGAATTATTAGGGCTAACAGATGTCTAAATGGAATACAAAAATATATGAAATCAAATGTAATCAAAATAAAAACAAAGGTTCTATTGTATAAAAGTCTTTGATCAGTTTTAATTTATGCTTATGAAACTTAGTCCCTGTTTCTAACAGATGAGAACATGATATCTATTTACGAAAGGAAGATCTTAATATTTATTTTTGGAGGAATTCAAGAAAATGGCACGTGGCGAAGAAGATAAAATTAAGAACTCTATCACTCATTTTAAGAATCTGACGTCGTTAACTTCATCAAAATACAACGAATTAAATGGGTAGGCCACGGACTGGGGAAGGTCGACTCAGCCTTTCATCCCTTCACTAGGTCGATAAATGATAACCAAGCTTGGCTTGGGAACTAAATACTGGGAATTTTGCGTCAAAGACTGAAAACCTGACCGTAACATCTGTTCATGAATTTCAGGGCCCAAGGTCATGAAAACTGAGATAGGCATAGTAAGCCTTGACCTTCATGGGCTGTTGCACCATTGGGTTTGGTTTATGTCTGTCAGTAACTCCCTGAAATATAAGGCACTTATTTACATCATTTCCTTAACTTTATATATATATATATATATATATATATAATATATAGGTATATATATATATAATATATATAATATAGGTATAATATATATAATATATATATATAGGTAAATATATATATAATATATATAATAATGTGTGTGCATGCGTACATAATTGCTTATATGAATTAATAAATCGAATATGCATATGTAAATATAAAAAATTGTGGGGTTATTTATAAATAAATTTGACACACTTTTCAGTAAAAGTAAAATTGCATTAAAATTTTAATGTACAGTGAATTATATATAACATATAGTCATTATATGA